>OZ026825.1:6361835-6586090 GCA_964023185.1 Macaria liturata
AGGGCGCGCGTGTAACCTAGATTAGGATTGCGTTAGCACGGACGCCTCACACTCAATGTTTTGTCTTTTGATTATTACACATTAATTCAATAGAAGCTCAACATTTCTCCCACTGGCACAGCTTTTTAAAACATACATGCACTTTGTAATATACCTAAATGACACAGAACTAACAATTTATGTTTAAAAGTTTTTTGACACACTTTTTAATGTATTTGCATTGACGGATCTTGCGAAGGAGAATTTTTATAAAAGTTTACTTTCAACACATCTACGGTTAATATTATTAGTGACACGTAATGAGTATTAAATAGAGATGAACACATTATTTATATTCTTCTTCGGAATTCAGATCAAGATGTGTACACATGCCTTGGTATTTGTCCTGGAACGAAACCAGTAAAATATATATTAAGTTAATTTAAGGACATATTCTGTTTTGTGTGCCGTAATAAATAAATAGATTCTTCTTTTCCCCCGATAGACTTATCGAGTCACTTTGCAACATTTGTAATGTTGGAAGTAATATAACCCATGTTTGTTTGCAGCGTTGCAGCGAGGTGTTCGCGGCGATGGGCGGCGGCGGCGCGGCGGGCGAGCTGGTGTCCCTGCAGGCCGTGCGGGACGCCATGGCGCCCGCCGCCACCGCACTGCAGGACCTGCTCAAGTAACACATACATATTTTTTACTAGCTTCATTTCGAGGCCCTCATGGCGGCTTGATAAACTCTCGACATCAGAATTGGCCACTCTCATACGATAAGAAGAAGACTAGCTTCACCCCGAGGTGTTACCCGCTTTAATTAGACAAAAAAAATGCCTATGTGTTAATACAGAGTACAAACTTTCTTCATACCAAATTTCATTTTTGTCTTTATATTATTGGGGGGATAACTCTATTTTTTCTAGCACACTGAAGATAAACCCCAAGCAATAATCCGATAGCAAACTGACAGGCTTTATATGGCAGACAAGTAAACGGTGCCTTGATGTTTCTAATAATCTAAACACTAAATAACAAGTATTTTTTTAATTCTTAATCAAAATTTGAGTTAGCAGCGATTTTTATTAACATTGTGATAAAGTAATTTTGTTATCATAATCCCGCCATGAAAGAAATCGATTAACCAAAGCAACAGTAAAAAATCACAAATTCGCCAACACCAATCAAACCTACTCATATGACATCATATGTGACCAAACATGTGATAAAACATTAGATATAGGCTGTCCCATAAAATCCGAATTAGTCACCAAGCTATGCACATATTTTTTTTATGAACATCATTTCCTACTCTTAGTAATTTGTCACCTCCCACTCATATCCTGACCGCAATCTTAGATTCGCAACACTTGATGTTATTTTATAAAATCTTGTTTTTAACTAAAATAGTAACCAGTGATAGTTTAACTGTCGTGATTTTTAGTTGTGTGAAAGTGGATCTTATATCAAATCAATTATATTGGTGTCATTTTTGCTCTGAATTCAAATAATTTAAGAATATCAGTAAGCCTTACTTCTGTTTGTATATTTTTTATTATTTATTTTCTTTCCATGTGGGAGCGCTATGAACAGAAAGTTTAGCTTATAGTACTGAAATACTAATGTATGGGATTGATATCACGATTCGATCCACAACTATAGTATTTATCAGTGTTTTGCTACATTATTTTGTCGATATTTCAAATATGCCACTTGTATTTTCGCAGTATCCATCTTTCTTGTGTAAGTTGAATAACAAAAACCATAGAAAGTCGATATTCAAATGTTTTACATTTTTAATAAGAAGAACGTCACAGTAACCACGTGACAAAAGTTTCATTCAAAAACCTCAAACCATGAAGGTACTATGTCAATTCAAAGTACCTATTACAATAAAACGGCAATTTCATACTTTAACCCCTATTAAAAGCCTGTAGATTAGTTGAATGAATACATCTGCATACTATGCAGGATTTTGAAACTTTTTATTTTATTTATTTTATTATAAATAAATATGCACACTAATTAATCAGTTTTATTTTCTCCAGCCAAGCGGTGGAGAGCCTGGCGCTGACGGCGTGTGAGAACGTGGATAACGCGGAGAGTGAGCCGGTCACCGTGGGGGACGGGGACATACCAGACCTGCTCACACCTATCTCACATTCTGGGGTGAGACATAATATAAACTAATATAAATAATGGGATGAAAATAATAATGTAGCTTTTTGATCACCTTTATGTACTGGGGTTATCAGGATTTTGGTTTTGAGGTTAATTAAAATAAATTGACATAGGATATTTCTTATCTTATCTTATCTCCAATACAAAGTGGTCAAAGCTGCGGGCATCCACTACTGTTAAATAATGATTACTTATGTACATTTTTCAATATACACTATATACACGTACTTGTTTTAAACTACATATTTAACTTTGATCTGTTAACTACAACATTCTTTACTGTTTTCACGCTACATAGAAATTGGATTATCTGAACTTGGTAAGTATACGTCTTAGTAAAATTTCGATATACATATGTGTACATTCAAATCTAAATATATGAAACTCAAAGGTGACTGACTGACATAGTGATCTATCAACGCACAGCCCAAACCACTGAACCGACCAGGCTGAAGTTTGGCATGCAGGTAGTTGTTATGATGTAGGCATCCTCTAAGAAAGGTTTTTCGGAAATGCCACTTTTAAAGATGATGCAAGTTAACTTTTTAATGGCCCCCCCTAGTCTATAATAAATATTTCAGGACATATCACACAGCGCCATCTAGCCCCATACTAAGCTTACGCTTGTATCATGGGTATCATAAAGTTACAAGATGAGTGTGATCGAGTATTTTTTTTAATTTAACTGTTTTTTTTTTATGTAATATATCGTGTTATAAAGACATTTGTGATTCTAAAATCACTGCTTTTAGTTAAATCTCTGAGCATAGTCTTGTTCCCCGCAGGCCACGCCGCTGGGGTGCCGGCGGCGCGAACGCGGCGGGCGGCGCGTGCGGCCCAAGTCGGTGGCGGAGCAGCAGTGCAGCAGCAACGAGATGCTGTCGCTGCCGCCGCTGCACGGGGAGGCGGCCGACGCGCTCGCGGACCTGCCCGCGCACAAACTTAGGCACCTGGTCAAAGGTAACTCTTCTTCTTCTCTCTCAGCCATTAGTTGTTCATTTCTGAAAATAGGCCTAACATATTTTTTCCATGACTCGCGCTTAAAGGTTACACTTTACGACTAATGATAATATGGAACGATAATTAATTCCATATTGCTGCGAACGTGTCCTTTTTCATATATCTGTTTACGCGCCGCTCGCAAATGATTTGCGCATGATTAGTCCCCTATGGCAGAAATAGCCGAATGTCACTATTAGTTCACAAAGGCTACTTCGTCTCTAACGAACTTTTTTTCTTACTTTTTAATTACCTCTGTTTTGCCTCTTTGTGACTCACGAAAACTTACTTAACAATATTATACTTATTTTCAGGTCGACCAAGGAGGACCAAAACGAGAGCTCCAACACGACCCATCACAGATCAATCACAGGATATCGACGAAGGTACGTGTAATACACATACACGCAAATAGTACATCCAATACTAAGCAAGCATATTATCAGTCAATCTTGTAAGTTCAAGTTCAGACCTGTAAATGTATCACTAGACCAATCGCATAACTCAAGGCATAAGAAAACAAGATAGCTATGATACCCTTGACTTATGTGTATGCGTGGTATAATAACTAACATTAGCGATATACTGTGCCGATGCTCAGAATGTCCACTACAAACGAATGTAATAAAATCTCTTTGTTGCAGATTTTGTTTGATGAGAGGAGAGATGGTGTTCGAAGTATAAATGTTATTTCGTTCCCCAGGGTTGGAGGAGTTCTGGCGTACGTGCCGCACGCCCCCCGGCAGCGAGGAGGCGTCCCTGTCGGCGCGCACGCCGCTCACGTCCCGCTCGCTGCACTCGCTGTCCTCGCTCGCCTCGCCCTCGCCGCTGCGGCACTCGCCCACTCTGCAGCGGGATGATACTATGTAAGTAGCAGTAAGCCAGTGAGGTTCTGCACTTTTGACCATTGACTTGTTTTCAAGTTACGTGTGGATTCGCACTCTTAGCGGTGAAGGAAAATATCGTGAGGAAACCGATATGTCTGAGCACCACAAAATCCGAGCACGCCAATCATGTCGGAAAATATCGTGAGGAAACCGATATGTCTGAGCACCACAAAATCCGAGCACGCCAATCATGTCACGTTCGCTACTCGCTGTCTTCGTTCTCGTCACCGTCCCCGCGCCGACATTCATCCACTCTGCAGCGGGATGATACTATGTAAGTCGCCTCCTCCTCCATATTCCTCATTACTGTAATCGTGACTACCCGCGGAATTATTTCATTAGGGTAATTCTCTTAAGTAAATATCAGTAGGCCCCAGGTTCTTCACTAGGTGTCCTGCTATAATCCTAGAATGTTGTTATTATCTTTTGTGTGAAATGTGCTATTTCTCTATTTCAGGTACAGCGTAACATCGGGAGAAAGCACACCTGTATTATTAGAATGTGGTATGTACTACAAGTCCACTTATTTTACTTTTAAAATTATGTTTTATACAAAAATTTATATGTATACGCACGGACTTTGTTTATACATATACGCACCTGAACAATTCGAAATGGCTTCTCATTTTCGAGGACTACAGGATTAGTAATGATTAACATTGTCAATATTTTGTGTTCACTATTACAGAAGTGTCCCGCTGCAAGTCGTCGGACAACGTGGGCGCCAGGACAGCCACCACGCCGCCGCCCTCGCGCTCCTCCGACAATGTCAACACTATGGGTCAGTACCACCTTGATTCACGGAGAGTTGTGTTCGTATAGGATGATGTGCGAAGCTTGATAGTCTGGCCATTTTGTTACACTTGTGAAATTAATTACGCGTGTACTAAAATTGCTAGTGCTCATACAGAAATGAATACAGTAATCGCAAAACTTCTAGTCCGATCTGAAGTTGCATCATAGCGGCCCGCGCATGTACAGTCAAGTGCTGTACAATAGTATGTACGAATTTTTATATTTTTACCCGAATTTTAATTAAAGGATTGGGTACATGCTTTTGGAAATATTATCACTAAATATATTATTATTATAAATAAAAAAAAGATATGATTAACATAACAATTTAACAAGAAATATTATTTTAATCTTTATGGTGCAAAGATTGCTGCCACCTTTACAAATAACAAAAACAGTAACAAGAAACAATAACAAAATAACACGAAATGAAAATTCAACAAAAACACTTAACAAACAGTTATTATAACAAAAATATCGCGCGTGACTGTACTCGGTGGGTGGAGCTAGCGAACGTGACAACCACACACAGAGAACGAAAAAACGCTGTGATTTGTCAAAGACGGTCACGTGGAATATACCCCGCTAGGGGAGCTCCGCTGATACCCATTTTTTCCTTCTGCGCAGGTATACGCCTCGTGTTCAGATCGGACTAGATGTTTTGCGCTTACTATACATAATCTGTTTGGCACATTTTGACAGCAGTATAGTTCGGCTGTTGTACTTCGAAGGATTTCGGATATTGATCTATGAATGTTGTTCTAGTGCAATGTCGCGGCAACAACAAAGTTATATTCTGAAATTCTTCGTGTGTGCCATCGAACTTTCGCACAACTTCACATATCAAAAGAAGAAAAAAATATTACGAAATGAGTTTCTGAAGATCACGATCCCTCCATTACATGATCCATTTTTTCATGTGCCACATTCATTTGCCGGACTATCAGGCATACTGCATACCCCACCAATGCGAGCTAGTAAAAGTAATTTCTAAAAAATACTGCTTTTCACATACAACAAGCTAAGTGTGTAATTTGTTAATTTGTGCTACTTTGTGTGAGCACTGAGCTTACAGGCACATTGTCGTTGTGGTCGTCTATTTTGCCATATAGATCGCTTTTGTGGGACTCGTCCGCTCTCGTCTGCTTTGGGTGCTTATTTTAAGAAATACCTCGTAAATTGGTAACTCATTGAGGGAATCATGAAAACACTAATCTTACATTTTCACAGAGTAACAAGGTCATAGTAACAAAATACATGGGCTAATCGTGTGTTTATTATATTTTTTCTTTGATAAATTGTATAGGAACTTCTTGGTATATTAAGCAGAATATTGTTTTTGTATGAATTTAAGCCTAGAGGTTTTGTTTAAATTCAGATAAAAAACATTTTATTAAGTAGTTATTACAGGTAATATAGATGATATATTATGTTGCCTAGTATAAAATGAAATAACCAGTCTTATTTAAGTGTAAGTATCTGAAAGATATTCCGCGTCTTTTCCCTGGCATATACGATAATTTCTTTGGCAGAAGTACTAGTTTTCACAGCATCATTTAGCTCAAAACTGCACTCTTCTTCTGCTGAGTTGTTGATTTATATATGTTGTAAAAAGACGTCTGGATGGACTAATACAAATAAAAAAAAAAGATAAAGATAAAAAAAACCCGTCATTATAAAGCTAAGTATGTGCCTGGAAGAAATCGCTTAAGGTGATAAGGCCGTCCATTTGTACGGTATTATTTGTTTATATTTTAACTTGTATACCTTTTGTTGGTATGCAATAAAGATATATATTATTATTATATTACTTATACATATAGAAGTTATCGTAACCGGCCAGTGCAATACATCGCTTACGTGTACGTATAGGGAACGGGTGCGCCCGCTCGGCGGGTAAGGCGCGGCCCTGGTCCGTGGCGGGCGTCAACGCGGACAATAACGCCGCCGCCTGCACCACCGGTGAGACTGCATGATGTGTCTGCTTGCGGCTGGACGGAATGGAACCTTTATACCAAACGAACAAAATGCAAGATAGAAAGTGTCATGTTCATTTAAAATCTCTCTCTCCCTTCGAAGTCGTATCCCTCATTGCTGAAGATCGTGACTTCTTCTGATCTTGTGTACTAGTTGTCGCCATTTGTTGCGTTCTGATGCTTGGTGAATTTAAAATCTAATCCAAAGATATATACGAATAAAAAACCAAACGTGTCTTGAGAAGGTATAGGAGATACGCCCGGACCGCAATACGGCCTGATATGACGGCGCAATCCTTTATGCTCACATATAAATATATTTCGATGTCATTGATAAAAAATATCAACACAAATTAAAAAAATAACATCAGTCAACCTGAATTGCATAACTTTTTTCGTTATAAAAAATAAATCCCATATTTACTTTTATTAAGTACTGTTTATTGTATTTACTTGACAAGTTTCCATTCTGTTCAGCGAAGTGATTTTGAATGCGAATGCCTGAAACTATCAGATGTCTTAGCACGGAATCTCTCCTTCTTTATAACTACAATTTAAACTCATTCTTATGTTTTCTTTCTTTTCATGAAAATAAAAGAATGAAAGCATGTGTTTCGTTAACAAATCATAAATGATTCTAAATATTTTGATCCATATTTCGACTTTACTTATGTAAAAGTGAAATGTATGTATATATTATGTAAAAACAAAATCTTAATTTTCTATTTTCAAGACATCACTTGGTCTATGTTCTAGACATCTGATTAACTTCACAAATCATAGTTATGAATGCATTACAAGCATGCACATGTTTCTTTTTATTGCAAATGTTACGAAATAATTTCACCTGAAGTATTTTAAATATTATAAAATTGTTTCTTTAGTTCGTAGTTAAAAATGTATATTGTTTTATAGTAATTCACGATTCACTCGTTACATAGGTTTCTATTATAGATATCAATAGAACTAAGTTTATTCATCAGAACTCGTATTACTAATATTAACCATTTCATATTACAGTCATTTTAATTTCCTCGTCATCATGTAAACATCATACATGTACCATATGTAGCATGGGTCTTTTTGTGAAATCAAGTGAAACGAACAAAAATGTTCGTAAACAATGAATATAGCGATTATGAAGAAAATAAAGCTAAACTTTCATTTTGAGGCCTCTTACTTGAAGAAGATTCAAATAGGTGATCATAAAGTCCATATCTCACAGAAACAGTGCTTACCTAGTATCTACTGAAACAACGTAAGTTTAAAATGTATCACACATACAGTTAAACTTCTGCGGATAAAACTACATTTATAAAATCTCATATATATCTCGGGCATTTGTACGTTTCACTTGATTTCCCTCCAACAACTGATCATAGCCGACATTGTCCAATGTTTCTGGTGGTGGCCTGCAGAGGGCGTGGAGGCGTGCGTGGGCGGCAGCATCGTCGGCATCACGCCCGGCGCCGCACTAACCAGTAACCAACTTTCTGACGCTATACTGTACTGAGCTAGTGCCTCGCTCTGTCGTATAGGTAACGCTTCGCTTTCTGTGTCTAATATTTAAGTTTAATTATTGGGTGACAATTTTATCTAAAGGTAGGCTAAGAATCACTACAGTCTGTAAACTCACTCGGGTAGAAGCTAGACAATCTTCCTAAATGAACATCATCCTAACTATTAGTTATGTACCTAAATGTAACAACCTAAATCACCTAGTTTCTGGACAATAAATATATTTCATTTAAAAAAGATATACGGAAAATTTCGATCGTTGATCTGTGTATGACTGTGTCTCGGTCAGTTGTGTTCTTCCTTGTTCGGGGCTGGTCTACATACCCTGGGAAATGCTTCGTCAGCCAGAAGCCTCTGTTTTAAAGCACGCTTACATATTTTTTTCTTAAATCTGCTCTTTTAGAATAGAATTGAAAATCCTTTATTGCAACACACGATATAAATGCTTTTAGTAATGTATAGCCGTCATGCTAATGGCTGCAGCCTGAGTAAGCTTGTCGGCAATACCTGCTTTTAAAAGGCAGCGAGAGATACAGACAAAAACAGGTCAAAGTCTGAAGGTCCGCGACTTACACACTGCACTTTCCAGCCTTTGTATAGGTGTTCTTTGAAAGAATTCGCACGTAGTAGAAGATAATTTGTGGTCCATGACGATAAGTTTCAATTGTTTTCCCTCGCAAATCGCTGCCTTATTAATTGCATGACCAATTAGAATATCCAATTGTAATGAGGGCTACCGCGTGTAAGATCATTGCTAGCGGCGCTAGTGAGGTCCAAATGTTCTCAAACTAAACAAACCTCACCAATTTGCCGCTAAGATCGCTACTGGATCGTAAGGTTTGAAATGTCAAATGTCGACGGTAGCTCTCATTGTAATTTTATGTGGTAGCCGGATCAAAAATATAGATTTATCCAAATCTTAGTTAGTCCATTGAAATGTTACAATTTTAGGTCCGAATATTGCATTTCTTAGAGGACGCAATTTTATTTATGGCAGAATAGTGATAAGCTTTTTCAAATTGAGAATTATCAATTGAATATATTTTTTTATGGGTTTTGTTTCAGTTACGTTGAATATATTTTATTTCTTGCATGAGATTTTTTAAAATTTAATTTGGTTTTAATTTATAATGATAGTAAACTGTGTAGTTTTTAGTAAAGCATGTTCGAACACTTTTCCACTTAATTTGGGTTTAATGTGATTAGTGGACATCTTCCTAACTTGTTATTTTCTTTTTATTAACATTTATTTTATTTTACAGGCTCCATGTTGCGAGATCATCCCTTAACACCAGGTTAGTATGTTTAATGTACCGCACCGTCCTTTTGCACAATTGTGATGTTAATTCATCAATAAAATTAAATCTCACAGAGTATAATTATTATACTCTTAGTAAATATGATCTATGATATGAATCACAATGTATATCTAAAATTAGCCATCCATTACATATTTTTGTGTGTCTTTCAATCAATGTTAATTTCTACTATTTCCAGAGGGCACAGAGACCTAAGCACCTCGCGCGTGTCTCTGGGACCCGACTTGATGCCGAGCAGGACACCCCCACACTCCTCCACGGAGCACTCTCACACCAGAAGCTCACAAATGTGCCAGTTAGAGATATAACCTACGTAGTTACTGACTAGTATTCTAACCTTATATTCGAATATCTCGTCATTTAGTTCATAAAATATTAAGACACGAATTGAACGAACAGTCATAATAAAATAAGATTATATAACTAGTTATAAAACATTATAATCATTTCTATTTACTGTGATTAATTTTATTATTTACTTTACTGTTTTGTTTGTGACGGTCCAGCGAGAATGCAATTTATAGACGGAGACCGTTATGTGGTCGAATAATTTTATTGTGGTGTGTAAATATCTGAATGTATAAAATCTGGGCTGTAAAATGCATTTTTGACATGTACTGATGGTATTATTATTACCGTGTGTTCTTTTATTATTTATGGTATGGGTACATACATTGTAATGTGTAGGTATCGCGTTTTCAATCATTAAGTTTAGTATCGCCATAAAAACTTGCCAACACATATTAACTGGTTAAAGTCGCAGCTCTTGGCTAGTTCTTGTAACAAAGTGATGTACGTATAAGTAAGCTCGCTTCTTTCTAAACAACGGAATTGAGAGATACAATCTATTCTCGAATGCGAAAGTAATACCTACCTAGCTGTTAGCTAGATATTCAAGTCATTTCTTATTATTCTTCTATACCTACTGTCTAATAGTCTTACAATTTTAATATTTTACATTTCCCGGCCCTAATCCAGACAATGTAGTGGTTGAGTTTTAGATATTCTCCTAGAAACAGTGGCTCTAACTGTATTTACTATATTTCCCATAGTATGTACCTAAAGTTTTATCGGAGTCGAGATTATTTATATATCCTAGTCATAATTCGAAGGCCTATGTTTTACGCACAAAAAGAGATGGATCGAACAACTCCCATGACAGATATCTTCCAATTTACATTCCTTTATGAATTATGTATAAATCTATTGTAGTATTTTGGAAATATTGATCGAGTGTGATTATAAAAATGAAGTTCAAAACGTGAAATGGATTTTAGAATAGTAGATACTCATGCAGTGATTTAAGGTTCAATTTTAAGGTAATTCGATAAATTTAGAAAGCGCCCTAAACAGTAAGTGTTCACTAGAAGTAATATTTATGAAAAAAAAATTACAATATTCTTTTCGTATCTTATTAAGGCTGTCTTTTACCGGATTTCATGTGTGTAATATTATTATCTAAAGTAGATGTATATTGCTAAATTATTTAATAGTATTTTTATATTCATTCCAATATATTTGGTTTTTAGCCCTTTTGGTACCAGACTGATTTTACGGTACTTTTATTTTGTGGTGCAATGTATGTCTAGAGCGTTGTGATAATCTGTTTAATTTACGAATAGTAATAAAGCAATCAAATGTACTCCTGGCTTTCATTTTATATAAGGAGGAAAATATCGATAAATAGGCCATAAAGCTTTATATAGCTCGATAGTATTTTGTAGATCTATCACTACTTTCGTCGTAACGTGTTACTATTTTTTTCTGAGGTGATAAATGATAACTACATTTACGAGGCGTTTCTGATTTATTCGAACAATATAAAATACCTAATATTTACAACTTATTGAATAAACTAGATTACGAAAAAAAATATAATAGAAAAATTAATCCATATGTATTCACTTTGTATTCAGTATTTTGCTTGCTTATTTCTAACACAATCAGGTAAACTTGGTCATTCATACTTAATTAGTACAATATACTTGTGAATGTACAGGTTTACCTATAGGTCCTCCGATACACAAGTAAAAAAAATAAGAGATTAAAAATAACTTGTGTGATGGAGGAGCCCGAAACATAAATTAATTATCATGTTGAAACTAGCTAAATTAACTATTTTACATTTATTTTAAACAATTGATAACATGTTGACAAACTAAATATAAATCTCATGTCAGAGCAGGCTTTAAATTACTTGTGTGAATTATTGTATCGATTTATGAACACAAATTTGCTATGCAAAATTTTAACCTTAGACACGCAACGGAAATCAGTCGTTTCGTACACTTATTAACAAAAATAAATGCTTTTTTACAATAGAGACTGGATTATACGAAAGTCCGACCGTGAAACAGAAATAATTTGTCGTCACAGTCGCAAGTATGCGTTACCCATTCAAAAACTCTTTCTGGTTTCTCGACCGGTATATAAAAATGTACCTGAAATTTCACTGTTACATCACTTGGAGAACTCTTGTGATTGGAAATAAAAATCTCTTTTTGTTATAAATTTTAGATTGGGTATATTTTTTGCGATATTATGTCATTTCAAATCTTAAACTAATTACACTTACGCGTTATAAAACAACAATATTATTCACAAGTGAATGTTTCAAGGTATTTTTCGTAATATTCTACATCCAATGTTATGGAAATAGTTTCACCTGTTTAGTGAGCAAAGACAACACAATTTTTGGCTGATTTCATTTGTTAAAAATCAAAAGAAATGAAAATTCAAGACATCAAATGTTGCTCGAGATCTACACACAGCTACAGAACACAATAAACATAAGAAATATATATAAAATATGCAATAAAATGTAACCCATGTTACAAATCATAACACTAAAGATTCCAGACACTGAACACAACAATACTCCACAATCATTACATTTACTTAACAATCCAAAAACTATCTACCTTACTCGTGTAAGTCTTAGGACATCGATTCATATAAAAAAATAATTTCTACCAATAAATTATTGCCTAACATGTGTTGTAATTCTAAACATTAACAGGAATATCTCGAGACTCAGTGCTTGATTTCAAAATACTGAATGAACTGATAACATCCCATGTTGCCTCATATTTCTTTTTGATACTATTTTTGGATGAAAACAGACTTTCAGAAGACTTATAGGTTATCAATAACCTCCTTTTTAGAAATCGGTTAATTAATAATAAATTTATTTTATACACATAAAAATTTTAGGACTGCAGTTTAAATCGAAGAGGCTTCATAATAAAGGCTTTTTATGAAGCCTTCAAGATAACCTGTATGGAGTGACATACAGAAAACCATTCACATTTGATTTTGTCATAGAGATCTCTATTTGCGCTGTACAATATGCCAGGCGTAACTTAGTAAAGTACATACAATAACGGACCGTATCCATGTACCTACTTAGAATGCAGAGCAGATCTGAAGCACTCAGCGCACGCATCAGGGATTGGGCGCGATTTCTTTCTTTGGCTCCTCTGCACTGCTCGCGTTCTTTGACTCTTCTTTGGGGTCGTCCACTGAAAATAAGTAATTAATAATTTATTAGTTATAGTTATTAGTTGTGAATTCATCACTAGTAATAATTCAACTTAGAAGATTTATTTTATCAGACGTGCACTAATTTTCAAGTTCAAAATATAATTTATTTTGCAAAAGTTGTACACATATTATTATGTTATTTCAAGTTATATAAAGCGCGCCATGTCTTAACCAACTAGGGTATGCAAAATTTTTATGAACATCAAAATATAATAAATAGTACGATGCTACATTATGATCTTCAATTTTTTAATATCGATTGTAATAGGTAAACGCATGCGTATTCAGACAATTTGCAAAATTAGCGTTAAAAAATAATTCCTACGCAATTCAAAATGCCCTCTGCCTCTGCCTTTTGCAAATCAATATTTTAAATCAATTAATTATCCTTCGCCATCGTAGAACATAAGTATAAAAGACGTACATAAGTGATTAATAGAAGTTTTAATCTATGTCGTCAAGCACTTGAATCAATTCAGGCGTATGAGAGTTAAAAAGTATAAAACACACACTCACATTCATATAACCTACACCTTTTTATTACGGAGATTATTCTAATTATGTAGAAGAATGCTCACCTTTCCCCTCATCCTTGATCTGCGAGGAGTTCTCCTTGTCGAGGCGCGGTCGCTTGCGTGGCTGCGGGTTGCGGTAGGAGCGGTTGTCGCGCCGACCACCCTCGTTCTCGTCCTCCGAGTCTGACAGCTCGCCGTCGCCTGTGATGCGCTTATCCTGGGAACGAAAGTAGGTAAATATCATCTCAAAAAACATAGTTGTAGAATAGTAATCAGTAACTCTAGAACTAAGGTTTTATAATAACTTCTTTTTAAACGACAGTCAGATATTCAGCTACCAGGATCCTGATCACGAAGAACCTTGGTCAATTCAATAATATGGTCAGAGCAAGAATACTGCTTATGGACTCTTTTTAATGTGCTATTAACTATAACAATTCTATGTCAATCAAAATAAGATTTTTGTCTTTTATCTTGCTATCTCACCTTTTCACTCTGTGGCAGTCTTTCATCCTTGTCGATTTTGTCTTCATCTTCCGACTCGTCATTGACTGCATCTTCAGGAATGGCTTGTACCTAAAAAATTATGAAGCCATTTAGAATACTATCATAACAGATGAAACTATGAGTCAAATGAGTAATGTGTCCAATATTTCAGCTATTTCTAGCATTCAGCTAAAAAGATGTACGAATTCAGCAGAAATATAGACCATTGTTAAACTTCTTAATGAAAGCAATACTTTAGAAAAATCTTGAGATTGGTACCTATACAAAAGGATCAAAATTGCATCAATTGTCATTTACCTGCACACCAGGCGCATGTGGCAACATCCTCAGGTTCTCAAACAGCCTGTTCTTGATCTTCTCCAGATACTCGGGCGTGTTCTGGTTGGACATGTTGCTGGGCGAAATGTGCAGCTTGAAGTCGGGCCCGAAGTACTCGAAGTAGTCGTTGTAGGGGAGCTCATTCGCGATCTCGACGCCGAGCGCGACGGACGTCTCGTACGTCCAGCAGCGGGACACGTTGCGGATCGTGTACCTGGCGGGGGAGAATTTATGTTAAAATACATTAGAATTAGAATTTAGAATGTTAACCGGTTTCTTCTAGGCAAGCGCGCTAGATTGTAGCTTATAACGTTGCTTAACATCAGGCAAGTTGTAGTCAAGCGTGAGCCTATCTCATGTAAAAAAAAAAGAACATGAATTCTTTTTTCTCTATGTTCATGAGGACAACGAGAAATGAGTCAAAATTATTTATATTAGATTAGATTACAGACAAAACAGCCGACGTGTGAAAGTAAGTAAATGGTAGGAAACAAAATTGGGGTCTAAAATATGAGGTGGAACTTTGATGTAGAATCAATTGCACGTCAATTAGTATTATAGCACAGAGAGTACAAGACCAAAGAAATGAAATGAAATTTATTGTCAGGCAACTAGGTTTAACAGGTCGTCAGGTTAAATCGAGAATTAAATTAAAATGTTAAACTCACCCGCCGCCTCCAACGAGAAGGAAGGGCAGTCCGAATCGTTTGACGAGCTCCACGCAGCGCCCGTGACCGCGCACTGTCAGGTTGAAGCAACCCAGCCTGTCGCCTGTGTAAGGAATTCAAACGGAACATTCAAACAATGTCGGTAGTGTAATTAGAGACGAAACCAATGTTGGTGAGTGTAATCAGATACAATCCTGATGATCTAATATATTTTTTAACATTTAACATAGAGATTCGGGGCAAGGAGTTCCACAGAATGAGTTTCAATCAATCAATCAATAATTCTTTATTGTACACCAATAACAAAAGAACACAACCATAAAGAAATTTAGATCATAGTATTGGGACAAAGGGCGGCCTTATCGCTTGGAGTGATCTCTTCCAGGCAGCCCAGTTTGGAAAACAACGATAACAGCGAGTTTCTATTAATTAGTTTAAACTTCTTTTACTTTATTTTCTACAAGTTTTAAATGCAATATTTACCCGTGAGCGAATCAGCCCCGCACTGCAGCACCACGGCGCTGGGCTGGAACGTCTCCATCACCTTGGAGATGATAGGCACGAAGATGGACTCGTACGACTCGTCGTCCATGCCGTCTCGGAGCGGGATGTTCACTGCGTAGTACTTGCCCTTGCCGGCGCCGATGTCGCGGAGATCGCCTGGGAGGAGGCAAATCAAAATTAGTTTTTAGGACTTATCGAGAGTTATTCGATTTTTCATGGGCAAAGAGTGTAGTCAAATCATAACCTAGATCAAAGCATCAAACAAGTTATTCACTCTTCTTTTGTAGTGAATTCAGTAAAAGAAGAGTGTGATATTTTTCTTTTAGTTTTGAAATATATATTTCAATAAGGTTTTGGGAAAAAAAACATATTATGGGGAACACACTAAACGGAAAATTGCTGATCAAACATGTCAAATAGAAAAAACAATAATGCATGGAATTTGGAAAGAAAAAATAACAGCCAGATTTTTTCCAAATCAAAATTCTTTATTTTTAGCACTAAATATGGGATTCGGATTCAGAGGTCGCCCACAAATGCGGTGGGTAGACGACATTAGAATTACCGCAGGGAGCACCTAGATTCAATCTGTGCAGGACCGGGACGAGTGGCGTTTAAGAAGAGAGGCCTATGCTCAGCAGTGGGCGATAACAGGCTGATGATGATGATGGAAAGTGGGAAATTCACAGTCAAATAACCCTCTCTGAAATAAAGTGTCACTAGAAGAACAAAGAAGGAAAGCAACTAACCTGTGCCCGGGAAGTACTCTCCATACTTGTGGAAAGACACCGTCATGACTCTGTCAGTGGTGTAGAAAGCCTCTTCCACTCCGTCTCCGTGATGCACATCGATGTCAATGTACAGAACACGCTGGTGGTACTTCAGCAGCTCCAGGATACCCAGAACAATATCATTGACGTAGCAGAAACCTGATGCTTCAGACTTCTTGGCGTGATGCAGGCCTCCGCCCCAGTTTATGCAGATCTCTGATGCCTGCAGAAAAATGTGAGGTTAGTATCTTTTTTAAGATTTAACTCGCCCAGAACCTAAGGACTCGAAGATACGAACCAAGGCTAAAGAGGAAGGTCGTGGTAGCCAGCGACTGACATTGGGCTCCACCAGACAATTGAATATAAGGAGATGCATTTAATACAGTGCACACTTTACAACAACAATTGCACAGACCACATCTGCTTATAGTAATACTGATTGGAGATAGAAAAGAAAAACAAAAAATTATTTAACTGATTGACATGATATTAAGTATTGAGTTATGGTAACTGGATATAATTTGATGTACTATCATCAAAATTATAATGCAAATCCAGTGGCGCTCTGCGGTTTTATGTAGCATATTTGGAATTAAAAGCAGCTTGTGTGTTAATCCAGAATCAAATCCTTTTTTATGCCAAATTTAACTCAAAAAATTGATTCAGTTATTTTAGTGGGAAGAAGAAACAAACAAACATACACACACACACACACACACATTTACTTTTGTCTTTATTATATCAGAAGAGTAGTATAGAAAATCTACTTACAAGAAATATTGTGGCTTCGCTCGCATTAAGAAGTAAAACTTGCATCCCCTATTTCACCCCTTTAAGTGGCATTCCCAAAAATCCTTTCTTAGTGGATGCCTAGGTCATAACAACTACCTGCATGCCAAATTTCAGCCCGATCCATCCAGTGGTTTGGGCTGTGTGTTGATAGATCACTATATCAGTCAGTCAGTCAGTTACCTTTGAGTTTTATATATTTAGTTTTACCTGTTTATTAAGCTTGACCGCAGCTGCCACAGAGCCTCCAGCTGACAGCTGACAGAATTCATACAGGCCATCAAACACCGGGCAGTCCTCACCAACATTGACTGTAAGGAACAAAATATATTGTAAACATACTTCTTATCAAATAAGAGTGGCCTACTCTGGTGTTGAGAGTGTATCTAGCCCTAAGGGCTTCTGACATACATAAAGACTAAAGACATTTTAATAAGACCAAAGGTTTCAATAAAAAAAACTCTCAGGTGAATGTAGTCAGCTAGCTCCATACCATACATCTGTCTATGGAGTTATTTTCACATTAAAGACACAGAAACCAGATTAATTATGGTATACAGTACTTGTTTGGTGACATATAATACTTTTTCTTGACACAAATTGGGCAAAATCTGGAGTAAATAGGTTTCTTATAGGCAAGCATGCTATATCTTAGACTACAGTGGTGCTTAACATCAGGCAGGCTGTAGTCAAAGGTAAGCCTATTCTGTGTTAAAAAGATAACCATGGGTAAGTATATAATGTTAGTGAGAAATATTTTCAAACTTACATCGCTGCATTTGCTTGTTATATTCTGACATGTTGTCAGGCCTTATTGATCTTAGAAACCTGATGTAGTCATCTGAATGGAACTTGGTCATCTCATCTGCAGTAGCCTTGTGAGGTCTCTGTAATAAACACAGGAATTTTGTGATGGATTGCTATATTTTATTAATGATAATTAATTGACTACATTCCATAAAAGTTTATTTACAAACAAAAAATCCACTCACATAAATTTCCATCTTCCTATACAACCCATAATTCAAGAGAAGATTGTGGGTCATACGTATGCGATGAGGCTTCATGGGGTGTCCTTGTCCATAATAATAATTTCCAATGTCACCTAAAAATAAATTATTACAATATATTATATCAAATTTTACTTCATAACAGAATGTTACTCAGCACATTTTAGAGCTTGACAAATCGCAGTCTGTACTTGAAATACGGCTACGCGAAATTCGACCAAGTGGCCAATGGGAGACGAGAACGCTGGACAGACGCCACAAAATGGACTGACACACAATGTGTTACGATTTCTAAGATGCATATCATATATTTAGCAGAGGTTTTATTAATATTTTGAGCATGAATACTTCAAATTACAGTCATAAAACATTGTATTACGTACTTATAACAATATTAAAAATAAATCAAGGACAAAAACAGCTAAACGCCGAAGTCGATGCTGTGGCGGGTAACTAACTTTGGATTACTTACTATCATAATAATAACACACTCTTTTCTTGCTGTGTGGTTGCATAGCCATTATAAAGACTTAGTTCTGCTATGCTATCTACACTTTAAAACTAAATATTATTTATTTTTTAATTTAATTTTTCTGAAATTTACACAAAACAACCTCGCAACCACACTTAATTTTTGTGAGTGAACGAACAGAGAACGAACGAATGAATGTAACTAACAAAGCAATGATCGAACAAAATATTAGAATGAATCAATCAAGAATAAATGAACAAAATACAGGCTATAAAAGATATGAAAATAGGAATGAACGTATAATTAAAGCTAGAAACATACTATTCGATTTGACTTATTTATTAAGTTCGTTGCGACTAGCAGCTGCAACAATTCTTATTTATTTGTTTAATATTGACAAGTATGTTGTATAAATTTACCTATACCTATACAATATTTTCAAATTGTGTAACTAGGACTTAGTGGTTTACATTGACAGACATAAAGCTATCTAGAAAATTGATCCGTGACATCCATGCTAACTCTCTGACATTAGTCGCGGACATATTGTCTTATCTTAAGGTCTTAAGGTCAGGTCCATGGTAGGTATTAGACTATGGTCAGGTCTGTAAGTTCTTTTAAGTACCTAGTGTGTTTTTAGCCTTACTGACTCATTCACAACACAACAGTAAGTTCTTCAAAATTGCCATAATGATAAAATTACCCAATCCTGCTCGTGAAAATATAATGATAATATTTAAGGATTGGCATCATTAATACGGTGTAAGTTTCATTTCGTGAGAACAAGTTTTTTTAAATTTTACACGAAGTAACATTTTCTTAGTAGGTATGTACCTATTGTATGTATATGCATAAAATATACAATCCCGAGATACATATTATCACGGTCTGCTTCAGTTAGGAGATAAGATAATATAATAAGACAACTATATTTATTTTACCCTGCTCATAGGTTTATAAAAATACATTGGAACAGATTTTTCAGTTCCGGTTTAAGGCGATATTTTTTTGTCTTTTTACTATTTTCTTTCCTATTATTTTCTCAGTCTTTTCTTAATTTTTATAGAGATACTGATTAGAAAAAAATAGAGCTCGTACCTATGACGAAGTCAATCATAATTACCAACATAATATTGAGGTATAGTACTCTTTCCATTTTGGATACTTCCGTGACATGTAAAATTGTAAGTCTCGGCTTCTAGCTTTTTAGCAATTTTTTGATTAATAATTTTGATTAATTTATTTGTTTTGTTTATCTTGTATGTGATGTGTATCAAATATCTGATAAGTATAAATAAATTACAATGACAAAGTAGATACGTCAATCGTAAAGTCATGTCAGGGGCCTATATTATGGTGCTGTGAAAACTTGACACCAGAGTTGACCACTCTCATACGAACTATTTGGTCATCAAAGCTACTGTAAAAATTAGGTAACCCAGTGGAAAATCGTTTTCTTCATGCGATTCAAGCTAGTAAGCTCAAGCTCGCTACATAACTGTATAAAGAAACTTCACATTAAAATAAATTAATAGATGTACTTAATCATTATTTTTCCCAGTATTTCGGTAAAATAGTCTAGAATTAATATGGCCATATAAAATCAATATTATTCAATACAGTTGGTAGCATTGCCAAAGCGTGTTACGAAGTCAAAATTAGTAACATATAGCTTTCTCCGTCTATAACTTGAAAAATTACATGTGCTGTCTCGTTTTCACTAGGCCGAAGTTAGCAAACGAAGAATATTGACTCGTTCTTTCTTGTACTTCTTGTTCATTGAATAGAATTTTAATTTTCATTCTTTCTTGCTATAGCAGTGGTCTAGGTAGGTTGTGGCCATTTTAGTTTATAATTGATATTGAAATTTTACATGAAATTGCTAACGTGTCAGTCAATTTAACGTTCATTTTACCGAAATTAGTGGTGGAATTATACTGCAAGAGCGTTGTTTCGTTGTGCAATTTTCGAGCGAGTGAACTTAGTAAGCCATTTTGATTACAGACGGACCCTGCTTCAGGATCTAAGTGCCTGATATCTATCAAGATCTTGACCATCTTCAGATTAAACATCTAAATAATCATGTAAGTACTATGTTAATTAATTGCACTTTCATGGCATATACATATTTTTCGCATATACCTAAATCGAAATAATGTGTTATTGATCTATTTGGAAGCTATGACATTTTGTCACACTCGTGTCAGATAGTTTTTACAAACCTAGTATATATATACAATTATACAAATCTTACTTTATTTGAATTTAATTCAGTAAACGGTATCCGCAATGCGTTTATTGTATTGATTTACGTCTTAGCAGTTATCCGAAGTGCGCATGATCGATATAATTGTATAGTAGGTCGGCCTTCGTGACGCCATTTTGTGATCGTAACCCCAAGTTTCACGCTTGCGTGGCCTGTTCTATTAGTCATTGTACTTTGTTTAGACAATGTCTGACATTGCATCTGTTTCTAGGTCGAGTAGTTATAACAATAGCCGCGGTGGAAGCGGTGGTTCCAAGTTTGGAGGCGGAGGAAGTAAATTCGGCGGAGGCGGCGGCGGCGGTGGTGGAGGCAGCCGGTACGGCGGAGGCGGTGGCGGTGGAGGTTATGGAGGGAAGAGCAAAGAGTTCTCAGGCGGCCAGAATATGCGCCGCCCCAACTGGGATTCCGTGTCTCTGCAGCCTTTCAACAAGAACTTTTATAACCCACATGCCTCTGTGCTGAACAGATCCCCGTACGAAGTAGAAGAATATAGAACACAGCATGAAATTTCCGCTAGTGGTGTTGAGGTACCCAATCCCATTCAGCATTTTGACGAGGGTAACTTCCCAGACTATGTCAATCAGAGCATCAAGAATATGGGCTACAGTGAGCCTACGCCCATTCAAGCACAGGGGTGGCCTATCGCCATGTCCGGAAAGAACATGGTAGGTATTGCTCAGACTGGCTCAGGAAAGACCCTCGCCTACATATTGCCTGCTATTGTACACATCAACAACCAAGCTCCTCTACGCCACAGAGACGGCCCTATCGCATTGGTCCTCGCTCCAACTAGGGAATTAGCCCAGCAGATCCAACAGGTGGCATCTGACTTTGGTAACTCCGCCTACGTACGCAACACGTGCGTGTTCGGCGGCGCACCAAAACGTGAGCAAGCACGTGACCTCGAGAGGGGAGTTGAAATTGTGATCGCCACTCCCGGCCGTTTGATTGATTTCCTTGAAAGGGGTACAACCAATCTGCAAAGATGCACATACCTTGTTCTGGATGAAGCCGACCGAATGTTGGACATGGGTTTTGAACCACAGATTAGAAAGATTATTGAGCAAATTCGCCCGGACAGGCAGACCCTTATGTGGTCAGCCACATGGCCTAAAGAAGTGAGAAAACTAGCTGAAGATTACCTGGGAGATTATGTACAAATTAATATTGGATCCATGCAACTGTCAGCCAACCACAACATTCTACAGATTATTGATGTATGCCAAGAACATGAGAAGGAAAATAAGTAAGTACTTATTAATGAAACTTAGTCACTTATTATTCTATACCTAGAACTTAGCTTAGTGATGAATTATTTTAGTATGAAATATTTGATTAGAACCATATACAATCCTCTAAGAAGATCTGAAGACAACACTGTCATAATATAAATTAATATCCATTTCATAAGTTACTCACACAATGTTTCTCCTTGTTTTAGATTAAATGTTTTGTTACAAGAAATTGGACAGAACCAAGACCCCGGTGCAAAGACTATCATATTTGTTGAAACTAAGAGAAAAGTAGAGAACATCACTAGAAATATCAGACGCTATGGATGGCCTGCCGTGTGCATGCATGGAGACAAGACACAACAAGAGAGAGATGAAGTATTATATCAGTTCAAACAAGGCAGAGCCAGCATACTGGTTGCTACAGATGTCGCTGCCAGAGGACTTGGTAAGCTATTAGATAATTCTAAGTTTACAGCTGACATAAATATTTTCCAGTATCTACCTCCATATCTTTATCATGGTAATGTTTACAACCAGGTTTGCAATTTGTTTTTTCCAATTGGATTAATATTTATACATATGTGAAAATAACTTTGATTTTGTTTTATATTTTCAGAGGCACTGGCGGAAAGTTATTGTGTTCTATCAGATTACTGCCTCAAATTGAGAGGCATGTTACTGTGCTGGATTTATAGATGAGACTATCTTATGCACTTGACTCAGTAGAGAATGCAATAACTCGTCATTATTACGGTGCCTCAAATGTGCCTTTCACTACAACTGGACCCGAGGCCGGAAAGCTTGATGGTTTGTCCGTTCACGCGGATACACTTGAGAGTGGAAAACCTGGTGATGCACTACGTGTTAACACATTCCTATTTGGAGATTCCATTTATTACATATCGTCCAATGGTGCATCGTTGAAAAACTTGACCACAACTTAAGAGATGAATGGCAAGAGGTCAAGGGTTTTCTGTTTCGGCCATAATGGAGTTAAGGGCAATGACATACATAATAGATGTAGAATGTACAAAACTTGCCATTAATGTCCAAAGACTCCTGGGTTCTGAGTGAGAGGCAAATATTAAATGATTTGTGTATTTGTATGTAACTCATTGATGTAAGTAATACAGTTGAGTTACCATTATTAGATTGTTTCATTATTTATATTGTAATGAAGCTTTTTATAATGCAAGTTTTTAACAGATTGCGAGAAACATTTTGATTCTAATAATCTGTTCAGAGCTCTTATCATTTTTTTAGTGAATGTTTCTATAACATTCCCTGCTGTTTTCAGATGTGGATGGAATCAAATACGTTATTAACTTTGACTATCCTAATTCCTCTGAGGACTACATTCACCGAATTGGCAGAACAGGAAGATCAAAACAAAAGGGCACATCTTATGCCTTCTTCACACCATCAAATTCGCGTCAAGCGAAAGACCTAGTATCTGTACTTCAAGAAGCCAACCAGGTATGTAACCAAACTAGCATGGTTTATCAGTTTTTAATTGGGTTAGATTATCCTCATACCTTTGGCATGGGTACGTTAATCAATGGCGTAACATGAATGCAAGTATGAGGTACAGTAATACAGCTACATGCCTTCGGTGTCCACACAAACTACTGTCTGGATCCCATCCTCAGATGTTGTCACAATGTATTATCAAAACTTAACATTTTTTTACTTTAAATGTGGCGGCAATTGCTTACGTTAGTGTTTGTTTTGTATCAGGTGGTGAACCCTCAACTACAGACGATGGCTGACCGCTGCGGCGGCGGTGGAGGTGGCTGGAACAGAAGCCGGTACGGCGGCGGCCGCGGCGGCTCTGGGGGCTCCTTCAAGCGCGGTAGCAACTTCGGCCGGGGCAATGGAGGGAGTGGGGGACATAAACGATTTGATGGATACTAAATTAATTCATTAGTATTAACTTGTAGCGAATCCTCATAAGAGTACTTGTGTGAATGGTGCAAATGTGCACATTAGTTGTAATGTAACTGGTGTCCTCGTTGTCCACAGTTTACGCTAGTTTAATTTATTTATTCAACACCTCTTAGGCTACGTAAGTTGTCCTCTATTTTTTGTTGAAACTGTGATATTTTTTTATCTGTAATTCTATTGAGGATTAGCTAAACCATATCTCACATTGTCTTGCAGAAGACATGTCTTGACCATTTTTGTACAATTTTAAAGAAAATTGATTTTAGTAGTCTAATCGCCCGATAAGGGTTCTTTCTATGTTTCCGTCATTCCAATTCCTTGTTCTATATACGTCTGTATTAGGAAACAATAAATACTAAAAAATAACTTTTTTTTATTATAAATACCCTAGCTTAGGTTTAGAATATAGGTAGGTAGGTATCTAATAGGACAGAGTAGGCACATAGGTACCTACTTGGATACCGTAAAATGGGGTGAATAGGGACAAAACCGGGAATCGGTTTTGACATTAAATATTTTCTTCTTCATTACATACAATTTTTAGTACGATTTGTAATAGAGTATTAAATCTTTCCTATGGCAACATTGAACAAGCATGAAATTGGCTGCAACGTGTCAAAAATTGCGCTTGAAAATGGGTTATACACCTTGACGATCAATCCTGTGGACCAGAAAAAGCGCGTATACCCGAAAGGGACGACGACAAATGACGTAGAATCTCAGGGCTGCCAGAGTCATAAAAATTCCCCTACTTTTGTTCATACTTACACACATACACACACGTATAAAAGTTGTACGTAATCATTATTATCACCTGAAAAAGGGACTCATATAAAAATGACACACACAGTATGTCGATAAAATTTTAAGCAGGAATAAATTATACTAAGTAGGATTTGTAAACAAAATAACTATATGTATATTTATTTCAAGGAAAACTATTTACATTGAAAAAACAAAGAATAAAGTAATAACCAACTACTTAAATAATTTGTTAATATTTTTTCTGGTTTAAAGTAAGAATATTAAAAAAAACTACTTAAACATATCTACAAATTTACAAAACGTCTTAACTAAAACTGTACATGAATATTACAAATAACAGAAATTTTCCTTTGGAATATCTAAATTCATGTACTTCATTTTTAACTTTTATTTTTGTATTTTTCTTAACAATTTTTTTTGTTATTTAAATTCAGATGTTGTTTTTCATTTCAATTCAGAGTACTTTATTTATGGAACTCTGGAAAAAATATGTATATAGTGATTTTCCGCTGCGACTGCTCCATAACCGACTTCAAACAACAAACTTGATGGTTTTTTGGTGTGTTCCTCCATATACTACCGCCACACCTCTCCTCCTAACCAAAGTGGCCTCCGTGGCTCTTAAGATCTTACCAACACCGTACCTTGTGTCTTCAAGTTTTGTAGTTCTCCTTCGGCAAGATATTCTCGTCGACACGGGTTTCGCCTCTCCACGTGGCATCCTCAGGACGTGTTGACTCATAGAATAGAATAATATAATAAATAATAATAATAATAGAATAGAATCTTCATCAATAATATCATAATATATTTATTTTAAAACTCACAACTTTAATCAATGGAGTCAATTGTCTGGACGTGGACGGGACATTCATCCTAACGGGAGACGTACACGTCTCCATTGGAGCAACATCATATTTCAGCGCAGCCTAGATTATTACGAGTAGAAAATTAAATTATTAGTAAGTATAGATCACTTCAACTTCATTTTTAATTAATAAAAAATATATTTATTACCTTTGTCACATTTTCATTAATATACAGTGTGGGTACAGCAGAATATTTAAAAAAAAAACTATTATTTGGAGTTTTTCTCAAACAGTTTTGGTCGAAATGTCTAGAACACATGCGTGCATGTTTTGGAGGGTCCCAGTTATGTCGCCCTGTTGCATTAATCCAAATTTCACGAACGCTTGGATCCATCGGAAATCTATATAAATAAAAATAAATATATATGTGGTATATAATTAAAAATTCTAAATGTTTTTTTTTGTCATTATTGTAGTGCTTCTTTGCAGAGTGATATGCCTATATGTTGCTATGCCTATTTCGACTCAAATCATCTTTATAAAAAAATATTTTGCCTTAATTTCTTGGGTAAATTGCCAAAACGAAACTGGTATCACCAAAAACCGTTTAACCCGATCAAATTCAAAATACTGCAAAATGACAACTATGTTTGACAAACGCTTTGCGAGTAAAACAGTTTACTATACTTTAAATTTAGCCGAGTAATCTCATAAAAACAATTCATGTTTTTAGTCTTATTTTACTATTTATAATCCATATAAATAGAGTTTCAATAAAGCAGGGCTCTCATTGCTCCTAAATTAGTCATAATCAAGTCACATTGTCGTAAAAGTATCGTACTTACGTATGAAAGGTTATATTTTTATCTTTCCGTTCACTACGGCTTTTACAGCCTTTTACATAGCAAATCACCATGTTCTATGAAATTTTCTTCAATATTTCACTATGTAAATCAAGTTTTTTCACACTTAGCACTCGTAATCACCATATAAAAGCAAAAATATTTTTCACGCAACTGCCATGTTGGGCGCTACCGAGTAATGACCAACGAAACAAAAAGTGAAATTTAGACAAAGACAAAATCCGATTCCTGTCTCTTTCGCTCTTAGGTTTTCTTGATATAGTTGTCCCACTCGCTCATTACTTGTCAACTCCGTTGATTGATGCTCGAGGGTTATACAAGACGCTGGTTTTAAGTGACATTAACGCAACTTCGCTCTAGGTGTTATTTTGAAATATGAAAATAAGAGTGTTTGTTTAAAACGTTATTTAGTGTTTTGGCCGTCATATGCATGTAAGTTTCATTTTCTTAGTATTATTGTGATAAATTAGAATGCCATGAGAAATTTGTTTTTTGGGGTGAATAAAGACGTCTCAGGTATGAGTAAGGACGAAAGAAGGGTAAAAAGAGACAAGAATGACATGAATAGGGACAGCTTTATAGGGTTGTCACTATGCAGTTAACCTTTTTTAAATGTGTACATACCTCTTCTAGATAATAATTAGATTTAATTTATTATGTTTTCATATGCATAATAATTTAAAACAATTACAACGCATAATATTTAGATTTTTTTTATTACATACATATAATTAAATAAAACAAAATAAATACAGGGACAGCCCTAGTAAATTTCCCCATTTACCTTATTTTCGTCTCTATTCACCCCAATTTCAGGGTGAATAGGGATTGCCTAAATATTTGCCTTTTATTCTTAAATAGCAATACTAATCGCGTAGTTTTATATTGGTTCCCACAGATACCATCAAGACTCAAATAATTCAATCGTCATACAGCTAATTTTCTTCCGAAAAACACCTTAATTTTCGTTGTGAAGTTCAGAATCGTCCCTATTCACCCCATTTTACGGTAGCGAATATAAATTGATTTTGAAAAATATCTCTATAGCTACTTATTTGTAGTACATACTTAGTAACAAC
Source organism: Macaria liturata (assembly GCA_964023185.1). Classification (NCBI taxonomy): domain Eukaryota; kingdom Metazoa; phylum Arthropoda; class Insecta; order Lepidoptera; family Geometridae; genus Macaria; species Macaria liturata. The sequence continues at coordinate 6,389,550 of OZ026825.1, forward strand.
CAGACACTAACACAAATATTTGCTTAGACTTACTTGCCTATTGAAATTAAGCATATTACTTTGTGCGGGAATTGAACTCGCGACCCCTAAGAGCTGAAGACTGACAATCTACCTACCAACTGAGCTAACAGGCCAGTCACAATAGAAACTTAGCGAATTCCATACATTCGTATGTAGGTAATTATCTAATAAATTATTTTACACTGAGGCATCATTAGAAATCTGTTAGGTTGGTACCTTATCATGTCAAGTACCTACCTACCTACAAATCTGCATATTACAGTTAGATGAGTGGGAATGTTACCTACATCATGTTTGGGCTCATTGTATCGGGTTCAAGGACTATGATATCAGTTACATACGAGTACATAATCGAGTATGTATTATTAAAAAATAATTTCGAAACATTTGAACAGTTTTTCATAACAGCCAGTGTAGGTTGTAGGTAATTATAATATTTTAAGTACCTACTAGACTAGGTGTGTAATTAAACAACAGTACTATATTTTCTCTGCACGTACATAATTTATTTCTAAATAAATATAGTAATTGTAATGTCACTACTGCAACAGACAACCTTACATGGAGCTTAGTTTGGGTGGTTTCCTCTCGCAGCCGTGCACGCGGCGCACATGCTTGGTCACCGTGGACTGGCGCAGGAACGTCTGCCCACACAGCTCGCACGCGTAGCGACGGAGACCGCTGTGCTTCTGGGGAAGGAAATAAATAATCGTTACTAAATTTGTTCTCTAAATTATCGCCAAGAAACTAAAGGACAACGAATGATCTAGGGCAGATAAGCCTTAAACTTCTCACACTATCTGTCAATACTTTAAAATAAATAAATATTCTGGGACATTTCACATCGCCATCTAGCCCCTATCTAAGCAAACGCTTGTCATGGGTACTAGATTACAGAAAAAATACGTATATGCTTACTTATATTTTGTAAATACATACTTATTATACTTCGGCAGTACATTATGAGAGACATCTTTGGGCCTAGCGTGTTCCAAGATCAGCAAGCCAGGTAAGTTCGAAAACCTAGTTGTTGTAGTTATCCTAGTTTGAATACCTAGCCTCGTGTATTCTGGGCATTATTACTTAACACTTACCTCTTTATGCATGTTCAAGTCGGAGCCACTGTGGAACTTTTTCTCGCAGTGCGGGCACTGGAAGGTGGGCGGCAGATGGTACAGGATGTGGTGCTTGAGGAGGCGGCGGCAGTGGAACGCCTTGGGACACTCCGTGCACGTGTACGGCCGCGCGCCCGTGTGAACGTTCTTGTGGTCGTTAAATGTGTTTAGAGCCTGGAAAATAATATTTGAAATGAAATAATTTATTCGAAACCATGTCACGTTAATAATAATACAATACGTTAGAGGGAAAGCACATTTCAAGATGTCAACATTTCTATAATTAGTTCATTTATTGATTACCTATTTATGAAAAATTTACAATTTAAGGTAGTAACCTATTATAAAGAGTAATTAATTAATTTAATAATGTATGTATTTAAAGTTAAAATCAGCTGTAAAGAGGCACCGTCAAGTAGCTATGTAGCTAATGTATTACCTATTTGTTTTGTGAGTATTATGGAATTGGATCATAAATGCTTGAAATTGCGAATTCGAGTAGTAAGCTTAAGAATATTTTTGAATTTATTTTCAACGAAATGGGTGATAGGTTTGTACTTGACCACAATTCTTCTGACGGTAAGCAACCAAAATAATCTAAAGTGCGCATGAGCATGATTCCCTCTTTGAAGATCGCTAAGTTTATAGATCGCGATGAACAGGGAGTCAGGCAGGTAGAGATCAGAGCCAATCACTTTCGTCCGTGGGCAATGAACTTTACTCATCTACTCTCTTTTCTTAGTGCAGGGCTCACAAGAACACAAACAAACCTTCATAAGTAAGATAACTGTAATCTATGTATGAAAATATAAGTTTTAAGGTGTTATGTAACACTTTCAGTGCATAAATAATTTAGTATTGTATTGTCATCTCTCTCTTTTCGAGTCGTATTTCTTCATGACTGAGGGTCGTGACTCCTCCGCAGGATTAATTAGTTAGGGAAGTTCTCTTGGGGAGATGCACATATCGTGGTGGGCTCCCAGGTCCTTCAACGAAAGATACGTCATGTCCTCGGATTTACTTCGGACATATTTATATTCCTTAAATAACTTACAATGATCAGTTTTGTGTATGTAGTATGTAGTAATAATGATGTGAGTATGCCTACTTTAGTTGCACACCGAAACGTAAACTTGTGGCGAATGCTCCTGTATTTTTGTTTTTACCATCTGTGCAAAGCAACCCATGAGTGTAATAAATGATTTTGAATATTACTTCGGACTTTCTGTGTCTAGAACATTATTTTTTGTTAAGAATATGAATCACCTGGAAGCCCTTCCCGCACTCGTGGCACAGGTAGGGGTGCGGCGCGCGCAGGGCTATGCGGCGCCGGTCGAACTCCTCGCTGGGGTGCTCGCTCTTGAAGTGCCACATCAGCGCGCCCAGGCTCGACTCTATGTGCTTGCACTGCAATGTACGGAGGAACTCATTGGGCCTTATTACACTCAAATTCAAATTCATTTATTCAGTTAGTGAAAACTAGGTACATGAGATCTTAAAGTATAATAACTAAAATAGTTCCACTAGTTCCTACCCTATGAAGGTTTACTAACATTTATATTACATTACAAAACCATTACATAACGTGGTTTAACTATTAGTCCAGGACTTTGAAAATACCAAATCCGTTTCTGTTGTTCGAAATTTGTCTGTCTAGGTACTGTCATAATAGTCAAACTGTCAAAATGTTACCAATGAAACTTATTTTGATTTATTGTATGTTTGATCAACAAGAACCGACTTTTTATTTTCAAAGTTCTAGACTAATACTTAAACCACGTTTTGTAATAAGACAGATTACTTATATCTTACCAATTATAATCTATACATATAATAAAGCTGAAAAGAGTAAAAAATCTGAACATAGAGGATATTATAATTACTTGTGTTAAGTCTGGTCGTTTATATGTATAATAAGTATGTATTTACAAAAGAAAAGTATATAAGTATTATATCCGTTATCTAGTACCCACGACACAAGCGTATGCTTAGTGTGGGGCTAGATGGCGCTGTGTGCAATGTCTCGGAATATTTATTTATTTATTTTATTAGAAAATAAAATGTTTGGGTATGTCAACTTTAAATCAATTATAAAACATGTTTCAGTAGTTTTTATAATTTTTGTCTGTTTATTTAAACGTTCATAATGATAATAATAAATTACGTAAAAAACGGCTGAACGGATCATCATGATTTTTGGTAAGGAGGTAAGTTGATAGCGTAGGGTCTCGAACGACATTGTGTTAATTTTAATCCTTTTAGAATGTAGGTAAAGCTGTAGGCGCCTACTTACTAGTAGGTATAGCATAATTCAATACTGTTATTAAGCGTCAAAACAGGAACCTTCTTACAATAGGTAGTCGCTTAATTATAGTCTATTTTATCAAAAATAATTAATTAATTTACTAAATCATAAAATTTTAAAAATAAACCTCACCACTCGACAAGTATATCTGGGCGTCTTCCTGACAGTGGCCTCCCTCCTTATTTTGGGGAAGTTGGCAGACGTAGTGCCGTCCGGGTTCATATGTATCTTCTTCACGTGGTCCAGGAACACCTCGTCGGATATAAACTGGATGTTGCACTCTTCGCATTTCGCAGACGACGGCCCTACTGTGTTTATGTCGTCCTGAAAAATAAAACCAACATCAATGAATACAAAAAAAAATACAGTTCTTTCATTCGCACAATATTACATATAATATTACCTACTAATAGTTTTTTTTTAAAAAAGGATACATTATATTGTCAGAATTGGATAAAATTTGAGTATGTTAATCTAGGTAGAGCTTCCAAACACGTATGCAATAATATATTCTGTGAGTATATGTTTGTATCTATGTATGTTTGTCCACCGTTTTTTCAAAAACTATAAGTGATTTCGAATCGGATCTTTTTGTATTCAATTAGGTAAATTTAAACTTGGAAACAGTGAAAGTTTCATCACAATCCGTTCAGTACTTAGTATTTTGATGAACCATTTGAGAACAGCTGTTTGTTTACGTAATTTACCAGTACCTATACCTACTAAGTACATTTTATATAAGATATGCATGTATGTACGTATGTGTACACACCCGATGTTTCTTCATCATGTGCTGGTTGAGCCCCTGCTTGGAGTGGAACTTGCGCGCGCAGCACGGGCAGATGGAGCTCACCACGTGATGCTTGTTGTTCATGTGGGAGGACAGCGCCGGGGGGCTTCTGCAATATACAAGAGAGCATTTTGTACGATTTAACTGACTTTTTTACAATTATTATTAACTAGTGGGTGCTCGCGGATTCGCTCGCGTGAAAAAGTAAAACATACATTCCATATTTCACCCCATTGTAAATGGCATATATACGGAAGACCAGCGCTGGTTGCTATGCAGCCAGCATTATGCTGAGTTGGGGTTGTATTGTGGCAAATATCTATTTAATTTTAGTAGTTTCATAAATATTTCTTGCTTGCACTTTTTTGTTTATTATTTGCTACAATAAATGTTTTTCTTTCTTTCTTTCTTGCTTTTCTTTCATATCCAAAAATCCTTTCTCAGCGGATACCTGCGCTATAACTTCAACCTGCATGCCAAATTTCAGCCCGATCCGCCTAGTGGTTTGGATTAGATTACCATTAATTAAAAACAGTATGGCGTTTCACTGGTTCACCTTATGTGATACTGGCCCAAGGCATCCCAAGGTGGAGCTTACAAGTACTGGAGCGAATGGAATCGGTAAACCCAAACGAAATATTTCTCAGTCGAGGTACTATATTGAATGTATCTCCTTAAAAACCTAATAAACAGATTTTCATGAAATTTAGGGAACATACCTGATAGCACATTAATATACATCTTGTCAATGTATTTTTATTCCTGCAATATTCTTGGATACACTCAAATACGCTGTACATAGTTTATGTGCTCATTGTTTCCGATGTCGAAAAAGCTAGCTACTTTATTTTTAATTAGACAGGTTGACGCTTGTTAACAACTCGCTAGATGTTAAGCAACGTTGTAATCTACGATTCGACAAAATCGGTTTACTATAGACTTGCAAACCGATATATTAGCGTTCAAAGGGAATAGAGATTTAACTTACTTGAAAACTGAATTACACTTTGTGCACGGATACTTCACGCCTGTGTGGATGTTGAAGTGAGCTGCCATCACGGAACTGCAAATTAAAACAAATACTTATATAATTTAAATGGGTTTAGTCCTAAGGGTTTTATTCACAGCTTCTACTGTGAGTTGTGTTTCCTCATGACTGAGGGTCGTGACTCCCCCGCAGAAATAGTTCATTGCGGGAGTTCTTTTGGGCAGATACATCGTGGTGGGCACCCAGGTCCTTCCAGCTAATATTCAAGACTTTTATTCAGTGGGTACAATCAATCTCTTATGCAATTACAGTGGATTTCGTAGAAAGGTAATATTCCACGAAATCCATTTGGATTTACTCACTAAAACTCATAATGAACGACTTTGCGACAGACAATGCTTATAATACATTCATTCATTCATTTATTCATATTTTGGAGGCTCCCAATAAGGTAACTTACTTCCTTACTCTTAGATAAACATTGTAAGTGTACTTACGTATGATTAGTGACAAGCGGGCACAGCTTGCACTGGTAGGCGACGCGGTGCGTCTGCAGGTGGCGCGTGAGGCTGCGCCGCCCGCTGAACGACAGCGCGCAGTACTGGCACTTGTGCGGCTTGCTGGGCTGGATATACCAGATTAATTGGTAAATTATCAGTTAAAAAGGCTAAAATATAGTTGGCTGCCTGGATTCTTTACATGGAATGAGTTTGACCATAACTAGCCAGATAAAAAGTAGCTTAATGATGAAGCTTAAATAAAATAAATTTCAGGACATATCACACAGCGCCATCTAGCCCCATATATTTATATATTTGTATAATGCTCCAAGTGTCAACCCTCGGGTACTAGATAACAGATATAATATCTACATATACTTTTCTTTCGCAAATACGATCTTATTTAACTTATTTAATATGACCAGACAACACAAGTAATCAAAAATCAAATTCATAATTACTTGTATTATGCAGGAATCGAACCCGCAAGATGGTAGAGAGCTACCAACTAATCTAACAGGTCCGTTAGTCATCAGTAATTTACGCACCTTTTAAATAAATGTTTAGCTATAAAAAACTACTCACGTCATGAAACTGAGTGACATGATAGTCCAACAACTTGGCAGACTTGAAGTATTTGAAGCATTGAGTACATTTATTTTCTGATTGTATATAGTCCTTGCTTGTTTCTCTTTTCCTCATATCTTCCATGATTTCCTCATCAGTTGAGAGGTGTTTAGTGTCAAAAACACTTGAGTACTGATCGCCGTATCTTTTATGAATTTGACCGAAGAATTCTATCGCTTCAGGTGTAAGGGGTTCCTTGCCTAAAATTTATGAGCTATTTATATATTAAAGAAAAGAAAGAAAAACAGTTATTGTGACATTTTTTTTAACAAAATCAACAAGATGTATTACAGACAGAAAACATAATAACAAATGAAATAATAAAATTAAAAATATTATTAAAAACTAGCTGTGCCAGCGACTTCATCCGCATGGAATAGTTATTACCATAAAAACGGTTCTAGTAAGTAAATCTTAAAAAATAGACAGAAACTGTTGCAGACATTTTGTTAGATCATTTCAAGAGGAACAATTCATTCATACATATTTTTTTGATATTGAATGAACCGATTTCGCAGCACACGCAACGGAAGCCCTCAAAGATGAAATATTTTCCCCGTTTTTTTCACATTTTCTATTGTTTCTTCGCTCATATTAGTTGCAGCGTGATGTTATATAGCCTAAAGCCTTCCTCGATAAATGGTCTATCCAACACAAAAATAATTTTTCAATTCGCACCAGTAGTTCAAACAAACAAACAAACAAACTCTTCAGCTTTATAATATTAGTATAGATTAAATGTTTAATTTAAAATAATTATAATAAGCTACCTATTTAACATTGTTAAACAGAGCCAACACAGAGATTCACAGGTTTACCTATGTGTAAATTATTATATTTATCTATATTATATCTCTCTAAGTGGTTATTTGCAACCAATTTCATAAAAGTGGCTTTCAATTTGTCATTTTTTATAAATAAATAGATATATGCAAAATCTTCTATATTTTAGGGAACTTTGTTAAGCTAATGTATGAAGCAGAATACAAAATTCTGTAAATTAATACTTAGCACTAAAAGGTAATAAGTATTAGAATTTAAACTTACCAGTGCAGTACCTTTGAATTTTGACATATGTTTTCTTGTGCATTTTATCCAAATGATTGATAATTACATCCACATCAATAACATTCCCATCTTTATCATTTACCTTTTTATTTCCAAGATATTTTTTTACACTTCTTTTTATGTCTTCTATATCACGTTTCAATATTTTTTTATGTCTTTTTCTTTTCGGTTCATCTTTTGTTACTTCAGAGGATTTTTTTCTCTTTTTTGGCCTTTCTTCTTTTACATCTACTTTTTCACGATAATGACTTAACACTATGTCATCATAATTGTCTGTATCATCATCATCATCATCATCATTGAACTGCTGTTCTGTCTTTAATGATTCAAATACAATTGGAAAATCATCAAGGGTATTATCATCATCTGATTTAATTTTTATTGTAGTATCAAACTCTTTTTTTACATTATTTTCAGAACTGATTTCATTTGATTTCGCGAGTTCATTTAAATCCTTGCTATTGCAAGAAATGAAATTATTCAAATCACTATAACTTTTACATTTTGTGTAGTCTTCATTGTAGTAACAGTAAATAATGCGCTCATTGTTTAAACCAAGTGATGTAGGTGACAATGTTGTATTAAGTTCATGTAAGGGTATCCTCAACTGAAAAGATAAATAAAATTTCCTTCTGAATATAATCTAAGTTACATAGAAAGCATCACCTATGTAAAGAAACTACATATTAAATTAGTGATATATGAAGTTTTGACTGTAATAAAACAGGCATATAATAGTGGCCAGTATGCTGGGCAGCTGCCCTCTAGCAGTGGGCTAGAGCACTTAAGACTATTTTAAGGCTTTTTTAAAGATTTTCTAAGTGCCCCTCCCTTTTTTATGTTGTAGTTAGAAGTAGTAAGTATGTTTAGTTTTTCTTCCCTTGTTTTTATGTATTATTATTGTCAATTTATGTAGGTAGGTATATATTATAATAATATTATAAATTCCCTAGGTTGCTTAATTGGGTGAACCCCAGACATTAGAAGCATCACTACAATGATACTATGCAATATTATAGCAATTTTAGGTATCATAAATATAATGAATGTTATGAAAGTGGACATTATTAAGTCACATGAGTGACTAAAGTTTATGTTAAAATGATATGAACATTATAGTACCTATAATTTTCAATGCCTTTTATAGTGGTTAATAATTAACTGGTACATGCACACATGTAAAACACTTATACAGCTACATCTAAGTATGTACTTACAATTTGAGCTTCATTCTTCCAATTATTCAAAACATAGTTGGCTTTTTGACATCTATTTCTAAAATTGTAGAATTTTCTAAGCAAGTATGAACATTTTGTGCAACAAAGAGTGTATCCATCAGTCTGAAACCAAAAAAATATGTATTTAAATTAATTTGAAACAAAAATCACAATACATTATAAATAAGTACTTAATAATTTTTATTCAAAGGATATGGCTATTGAGTTAGTTCAAAAATAAGAATTAAAATACCTACTTAACATCAATTAATTATAAAGTTCTAACACTGAGGGTGTTTGTTTTCACTTTGATGCTGATGCCCTAGCATTGATAAATAATATGTTAATATGATGAGTTAGATAATAAGGAGATAGACCAGTAAAGTGCAATTTAACTTATATAAAGCTACAGTAATAGGAAATACTTACAATATTGCACAGTTCATTATAAAATTTATTTAGAGCCTCTCCTAGAGTCTGGAGTTGGATGCCTGTGCATAGGCACAAACTGCAAATGTTCAGCATTCTTCGAAACTAAACTATTGGCTTCACTAAAACTGTGTACAAATTAATCAGTAGATGGAAACTAGAGAATATTATCGCGATGGAAATACGAAAACCATCTTTAGAAACCAATGAAATGAAACAGCAGCCATTGGTTGGATAGGATTGGACGATCATCGACCCGAACGTCGAACGAAAACGATAAACAAAGTAAAGAGTGAACTAATCGCAGATTAAAATAAGTAGTCTTACACTACACAATTTCTTGGCATCTATTATGGTCAGACTTAATTCTTGATGACCAATTTTAGGTCTCCAATTTATTAAAAGTAGTTCGATAATGCACATAAAAATAGGTGTCGCTGCCAGTAAAATAAATCCGTAAATATTTTGTGTACCTATGAGGGGCCAAAATCTGGCGAACTTGGGTAGCACCATCTCTTAGCAAAATTTGTTATTAAATTTAACTTCGTAGTAGAACTTCAACCAGATAGAGAAGAATAGATGGCAGTACCACTTGTAGTCTACTTACTCAATTTATTTGTCCTTTTCTTGACAGTTACTCTGTTATAATCACCAAAATAAAAAGTACTTTATAACAAACGTTTAGTACAAGGTTAACAAATATCATATAAGATCATAAATTTTTGTTTCATCGTAATTTAAACAATATGTTTGATTATTTTACTATTTTAAAAAGTCTATAAAATCAAGTTAGAAATTATACTATAGCGGCCAAGATCTTCCATTCCTTTAGCACAATATAGCTTCACCAGTTTCAATGATTTTCAATATGAACAAATATGAATCTGAACCGGGGCACAGAATACATAACACCGGGGTCTTCGTCATTGATAGTTTGATAGGACTCGATTAATCGGGTAGTGTAAATGTTGTTTGATTGATTGACACTGCACTGACCACTGGCAACATATGTTCTTACTCTTAGTAGTCTGTGGGATTTTTGTAAAATAACCTCAAATCAAATCTACTAAAATTTTGAAAACTGATTTGATTCTATTAATTATTGTGAAAATTCACATTAATTTTCCTAACAGAGTGATGGTGAAAAAATTCAACGAGTAAATAGTTGTTTTCATATTAAATACGTGTTTAATTGCTATTACTTCGAAATTGATATACATTATTACATTTAGTACATGGAAATAACCTAAAAATTCTATAATATCTCAATTGAATAAACCATACCATGGCTTTAAATGCAATATCCAGAATATTTCGTCGCAAGGACATATCCATTATGTGAGTATAATATAATAGCGCTATGTATTAACCTTTAACATGCGTTTATATACATTTTTATTTCACTCTAAAACACTTTTATGGATTATATTTATCATGCATATACCCCTAGATTATGTCAGCGTCACCCATTCATTTAGGAGCTCTACGTACGATGTTGTATCACACAAGTTCTATGAATTGGTTTATGTAATGCCTACTTACATTATTTCATCTATAAATTTCTGTTAGAGTCAAAAGCACACATTACTATTATAGCTGGCTGTATGCCATGTATAAGAGTTTGGTTGATTTTTATAAAGTTAACAAAATTCTACAAGTTTTTACCAAAGCATTTTTCTACTTCTCATAAAAGTCATTAAACAATGTGATAATTTGATTCACACTTTGAATAACACGTTTTCTGCTAAAACATTAACATTACTAATATCTAAAACATTTTATATTATAGTTTGTATCAAAATGCAAGATATTCAACGGCGGATAATATTTTATGGAACTCATTGAAAAATGCAAGGTTTTCATGTACAACAATCAAAGGTAGTAGCTTATATCAACACCCATCACCAGTAAGGTTCTATTCTGTGAAAACAGCTCAGAGTGAGATTGATGATTACCGTGCCGACAATAATGTAACAATTATTGGACAAGATATTCCCAGCCCATACATAGATATTGAGAGCTGTGAGTTCCCTGACTACATCAAGAAATACATCAAAGAGCAAGGAATCACTAAACCCACAGTGATACAGTCACAAGGCTGGCCCATCGCTATAAGTGGACAAAACTTTGTTGGAATAGCTCAAACTGGTACTGGAAAGACTCTTGCCTATTTGCTCCCAGCTGTTGTACATTTGAAAGAGAAAAAGGCAAGAAAAGGTAAGGGACCGGTGGTTTTAGTTCTTGCACCAACCAGAGAGCTGGCACGTCAAATTGAATCTGTCGCTAAAGACTTTGAAAAGGCATTGAATATACGCTGTGCATGTATTTATGGAGGAGCCAACAGGAACAAACAAGCTGCCATGTTAGAGCAAGGTGTTGATATTGTCATCGCTACACCTGGCAGATTGAACGACTTCCTAGCAAGCAAAGTGACTACTCTATCCAGGTGTACTTATGTGGTGTTGGATGAAGCAGACAGAATGTTGGACATGGGTTTTGAGCCTCAGATCCGTGATTGTCTCGCTGGAGTTCCCCTGGAGAGACAAATGCTGATGTTTTCTGCAACATGGCCGAGAGAAGTGCAGGCTTTGGCCAAGGATTATCTAGGAGAGTTCGTGCAAGTCAATGTGGGGTCCACAGAGTTGACGGCTAACCATAATATTGAACAGCATGTTCATGTCTGCGAGCAAGAAGAAAAACTTGACTTGTAAGTATTTATTATATATTTAGAAATCCCTGTATGGGTTCTGTCAACTAAAATACTAATAGTTACTAGTGAAATACAGACAGCAATATCTCATTCAAGCTAGAAATATGAGAAACTTCTTCTTCTTCTTACCAAATGAGAGTGGCCAACTCTGGTGTTGAGTTTTCAAACCTTCTTAGTAAGGGGCTAAGGGTCTTCTGACCTGGCTTAACAACTGCCATACTAGACAAACAGCCGGGACCTACAATTTAATGTGTCATCCGACCCAAACTAAATAATTATGAAATAGGTAATCTGTTTTTGGATCAATGCTCATTTTTTGTAAATGAGTTGATAACATAAAGGAAGCACCTCAACCACAATGCAAATTTCTACACAACATTATGTATAAACTAACAAATAAATTAGTTGCAAACTGATATTTACATACATTCTCTTTTTTTAGGTTCAAAAAGATCCTGCATGACATATCAGGACAGGGCTTTGGCAAATTATTAGTGTTCAGTAACACAAAGAAGTTTGTGGACTACCTCTCACATTCACTCAGCAAAAATGCTTGGCCAGCTGCCGGCATTCACGGAGATAAATCACAGATACAACGGGACAAGATCATCAATAGATTCAAGTACTCAAAACAGAGTATACTTATTGCCACAGATGTTGCAGCCAGAGGACTTGGTAAGCTACTAATGCATATTTTTATACAATAGACTTATTCTAATAATAATATTATTCAGAAACACAGAACATAAGTCATAACCAGCATCTTGCACAATTTGCCCACAGTAAACATGGACTATAAATAATATGACATAATTTTCTACTTGCAATAAAATTCTCGACACACTACACATAAGTTATTGACATGAAACATTTAAAGTGGTGATAATAATGTGTGCAATTAAAAATACAACATTTGTGTAATTGAATAAAGGTTTTTTACTTTTACTTACTTTGTTAATAAGGGCACAGTTTACTGAATGCTAGGTGCAAAAATGCACTAATTCCCAAACTTTTTTACTAACCATAAGCAGCCGATAATGGCTCCAGTTATACGGTTAGAACTTGTTTTTACTAGTCCAAATCTTGACTATCTTGACTATCTTTGCTCCACCTTGTGATAGGGCATTCTAAATAATACTTACTTACCATGGCACAGAATTCAAATTCTATTAGTGGATGGCTATAGTTTCTCTCGCCTTGTATCATAATTAAAAGTAGCGTTTGTCACACTCAGGACATATTCCAAAAATCATTATGTTCCATCACTCAATTTCAGCAAATAAGCCAATGAAACATTTCTTTAAATATTAATATGATATTTTTCTTCTTATCGAATTCGAGTGGCCAAATCTGGTGTCGAGAGTTAATCAAGCCACTCCAAGGGCCTCTGAAATGGCTTAACGACTGCCATACTATGTCAAACAGCCGGGACCTACAATAATATGATGATTGTTATATATTCCAGATGTAGACGGAGTGACCCACGTGATTAACTTCGACTTCCCCAACACCACAGAAGACTACATTCACAGGATCGGTCGCACCGGCCGGCAGGGGAACAAGGGAGTCTCACACACCATCCTTACCAGCGAGGACGGGAGACAGGCCGCCAACCTCATCGCAGTCATGAAGGAAGCTAAACAGGTATTAATTAAAAGTATATTTTTTAAATTAAATCATTTATTGCACTTATGGGCACAGACAGATGGTAAAAAACATTAAAATAATAGCAACATTCTCTACAAGTTTACCTTTAAGTGTGCAACTAAAGTAGGCATACTCACATCATTCATCAGAGATTGCTTTTGGCAATAAGGCCGCCACTTGTAGCACTAGTATAAGTATTTTTCTCTTTTGGTTTTCTTTCTTTTGTAATTAATATCGTGTGTTGCAACAAAGAATTTTCTATTGTATTCTATCATTATTAATACATATAGGTATTTATACAAAAAAACTGATAAGTAATTGATTATGATCATTTTATAAACTAAGAACAAATTTTACATTTGACTACTAAGGCTCCTAAAGCGATATGTGCACTGTTGCCCAAAGTGGAGATTACCTATACTATACCATAATCAAACTGGTTTTCAAACAAAGTTAACATTTAGAAAAATGCTATGTGGCAAATTTTGTTGTTGTAAAGTATGGTACCCACAGAGTTATGTGGCAAATTGTGTTGTTGTAAAGTATGGTACCCACAGAGTTATGTGGCAAATTTTGTTGTTGTAAAGTATGGTACCCACAGAGTTATGTGGCAAATTTTGTTGTTGTAAAGTATGGTACCCACAGAGTTATGTGGCAAATTTTGTTGTTGTAAAGTATGGTACCCACAGAGTCTCTGACACGGCTTAACAACTTAACCTATGAAATGTGCCTAGGCTCAGTGTCAATTTACAACTGGTGGTACTGGTATTACATCGTTTGTTTATAGTATGGTAGTGTGCCCCCCATTTTAAGTCCCAAATATTTAATCGTATCATCTTTAAAATCTCTTAAATGCTTTGTCACAAATAATTGAATTAGTCAATAAAACTTTGCCAAACAGAAAGACATCTGTTTTAAATATATCTTCATGTCTGCTTTCAGGAAATACCGCAAGCGTTAGGCGATTTGGCGCGTTCATACGTCCACGACAAGGCAACCGAGCGGCAAGCCAAGAACAGACCCAGATCTAACAGTTTTGGTAATAAATACAAGTACGGAGGTCAAGGCAGTCGGTACGGAGGATATAATAACAAACCAAACTATGGATACAATAACCGGAATAATAACTACATGAAACGAGACAGATACGACAATGATAACTACACAAAACGTGACAAATACGACGATGACAACTACACAAAACGAGACAGATACGATGATGACAGATATTAGTTTTATTACAAAAGTAGAACACCAATTTCCCAAGGTAGAATTTCTGTTTTGTAGGTGTTTTATACAGTTGTATATATCAATATTATTATGTGTTAGTATTTTAGTATGTTTTATAAATCCTGTGGATACACATGTCACCTATTAATTAATTAGTTGCAGATACAATAAAACGTGGTATTATGAACTTTCTTTTTATTTAATATTTTTATAAACTAACTAATAATAAAGGGAGAAAACGCATCTGAGCGGGAAGAAATGGATTTTCATACACTTTTCTTCTCCCGCTCAGATGCGTTTTCTCCCCGCATATTTGTTTGATATGCAATGACGTACTTTCTACCGTAAATTTGATAAAGTAACAAGGTACTTTCCGAGCAGGTGTAGTATAAAGCACTATGTATCACTCGAGAGAAAGTGCGATTCCCGATCTCGGGTGTTTTAAAGCCCTCGCCTGCGGCTCGGGCTTCAAACGACACCCTCGGCGGTAATCGGTCACTTTCTCCTCTCGGTGAACAATGTACTATACAAAATCACAATGGACAATCTTAACTTTTATTGCAAACCTCATTCGAATAAAATGTAGGTATCTATGACCAATTCAAGCTGTTTCCATGGCAACTATTGACAGGATATTGAGATAAGAAAAGTAAACAAACAAGGTAAAGCAAAGAATACAGGTAAAGTGTGAAATAAATGCTTATTTACAATTATTATAATTTAATTAATTACATAGTATAAACATAAAAGATAGTTTTTTAAAACATGTCAAAAAAACTATTTGCTTTACCAGAGTTGGATACAAGGAGTGTTTTGAATGTAGTGGAGGAAAATTTTCAAGCTTTAGGATTGGTAAGTACTATATATTATTATTCATTTTTGTCACACTTACTAAATGTTGTATTGGGCTATTATACTATATAATGCAAGTTATAATCATTGTTATATATTTTTGAGTCTCTGAACTCTGTTAAACCAGCTACTTTTTCTGAATTAAAATAATATAACTCTTTTGTACCTACATATTTATTTTTATTTTATTTATACATATGTACCTACTTGCACATAAACAATTTACATATTAATATGTTAATACTTATTGTAACGCATCATAACATTTTTTTCTTCTTTAAATAATATAAAAAAGAATTACAACACATTACTTCTAACTTTTTCAAATGTAATCTATTTTTTCTATTAGATCATTACAGACAGACATAAAAGTATCGGCATCATATGATTTCAGAAAGCTTACGCCATCCGTATGATCTACACAGGCGAGCATACATTGAACCGACAGGAAATAACTGAGCACTTTGAGAAGTCAGTGCAGGCTGTCAACGCATCTTACTGTGAAATCAATATCCATGGGTTTTTGTTGGTGTATGACAGTTATTTCGTTCATATACTTGAGGTATATATATACCTATATTTTTGAAATTATATAAGTATTATATCGTTATCTATTTCCCATGAAACAAGCGTTTGCTTAGTATGGGACTAGAGGGCGCTGTGTGCTATGTCCCGAAATATTTATTTCCTTCTTTTACAGGGATCAGAAGACACAGTCCACCGCCAACTCCGCTTCCTTTTCAAACGCGAACAAGATTGGATTGTCAGAATGGAAGAATTGCACAGAGAAGAAGAGGAAAGACTCGCAGAGGAAGAGGCGAGGAAGAGAGCGGAGCGAGAAGAATTCAGAAAGAAGAAAGGTATTACGGAGCCGGAAGAAATTGTTGAAGAACCACCGCCGCCTAAGAAGGAATGGAAAATGTTCAGAAGACTAAAAATACTGATGGTTTATCATTCTATAAAGACGGTAAGAACATAACGGTTGTTCTTGTTTGTGTCTATCAACATTTTCTACTACTTTGCAATAATATCATTATTTTATCTGCTTACATATTTCTCGTAGCTGACTTCCTGATGACGGTTTTGTAATCCGTGGGACGCATGAATGAATATCACAATCACGCTGTTATTATAAAGGCAAACATTTATGTGTGTGTGTAAGTTAAAAGTTTGTAACTTCTTCGCGCTCTAACGGCTAAACTGAAGTTTGTTATGGAGGTAGGTTGGACTTTTGCCAACTGATGTCCGATCTTCAACATGAACATAGCACCCGACGAATATGATGAAAAAATAAAAATTTCAGCTTTCAGCAGACAAACAGACAGCAGAGGCTTAGTAATAGGGTACCGCTTTACCCTTTGGGTACGGAATCCTCAAAAGTAACATCACTCCTTGTCAATTCCAGCTGTTATTCGACTCGTGGCGCGCAGTATACGCCCGGCCGCCTGCTCTGGTGGGCAAGCTGAACATCCACGGGTCGCTGGCGGAACATATCGAGCAGCTGCGTATCTGTATAGACAAGATCAACAAACTGTGCGGGTATGCCAAGCAAGATGATAATGTAAGTGTGTAGTTTGTATCCTAATTACTTACTGTCAGGCTAGCAACTTGCTCGGTATACCCCCGGCTCTGTTGGGATAGCTGAACATCCATTGGTCGCTGGCGGAACATACCTATAGAGCAACTGCGCATATGTATAGACAAGATCAACAAACTGTGCGGGTATGCCAAGCAGGACGATAATGTGAGTGCGTAGTGTAATTTTGTTTCTAAACTGCCTATTATATCAATTCAGTTCAGAGTCATAGAGACTCCACTATCGACTAAAACCTACCACGATGACCCTTCGTCTTTGGAAAGGGCGGGTTTCGCCCAATAGGTACTCCTCTGTAATTCCCGCTCAACCAACCTGCTGGTAATCAGTTACCAATGAAAAGCTACAATCAACCCTCGTATAGATACATATATAGTATAGTCGTTATGGTAATCAAAGATGACTCTGCCTTAACTTCCGATACTCAGACTTTGGCCACTCTTACATAAAGTAAACTTTGCTCAAGCTGTATGTTTGTATTGTTTTTATTATGTTTAACATGTCTGTATATATTTCCCAGTTGTGTTTCGACGGCGTGCCAGTGACCGACCCCAAGGTGGAGTCTCTGCCCGAGGTGGCGCTGCTAGACTGCCTGCTGCAGTCGCAGTACGTGATGGACCTGCGTAATGTGCTGCACATGCATCGCCGGGTCGACGACTACTGCTTTTACTTCGGTCAGTTTTGCCAGTGCCAGTTTATCTGTTTTGTCGTATCTGATTTTGAAATAAACAGTTATCTTTCGGGTTACGCTTCGGGGAGATTTTGTGTATTAGTATTTAATTAGTATTTAAGTACTAGTATTTACGTCCTATCTGTTGTTTTCAATTACATCGCGCGCCTTCGTGTCCCTCAGCACTACACTCTTTCATCCTGGTCTGCTTGCCTATCTGCTGCATTGAAATAAAGTTTAAAGAAAGTCATTGCCGCCTTGCTAAATACAATGAATAATATCAACAAACAGAGTGTTTCACAAATTCAGTACCTTTTCACTCGGAAGCTTAGAACTTCAATGATTGATGGATGACTACGTATTAGTTACGTACTCATTACTTAAAACATGCCAATTTTGACGTCTTCGAATGACGTTTCGTGTCCGAGTAAAATATGGCGAATTTGTGAAATACTTTGCATAGCGAACCCCCCTTAGACAAGAGGCATATTTTAGTGAGCGTACTGTCGCTCACTCATAGAATAGAAAGCACAATGTATGGGATTGACATCGCGACGATTGACATGCTACGTCTCTCCCATACATTGGTATTTCTATTCCATAAGCGAGCTTCAGTACACTCACTAAAATACGCCTCTTGTCTAAGGGGCTGATGTGTTTGTTCGGATATTTTATAATTTTTTCCCGTAACAGAGCTGGTATGGCCGCTGGCGAACCACTTCACACCGCGTTACCTGTACAAGCTGAAAGTCGACGACTCGTTCGTGGAGCCCCTCCCCGTCATGCCGTGGGAGGTAGTCAAGAAGGAGGAGGGGGAGGAGGGGGAGACGGAGAAACAGAGCGACTCAGATAGTGATTGAGGGTAGTTGTCACTGTTTAAGATAAATTAAAGGTATGCTAATATGCTAAGAATGTCTAGGCTGCAGCAATGCTTAATAGCAGACGGACAGTATGCCACAAAACACAAACCTATCGCATGTAAAAAGTGTAACAATTGAATGATGTAAAGTCTCAAGCCTCTGCTGACCTTTAGGTCTGTTATATTATATTATAATCCAGATTTTCTTATCTCGATTCTGTCGTGTAAAAAAGCAACATTCATTTATTCACATTTTTTTTTATAAAAAAGTGGCAAAAAGGCAGTCGGTCTGCCTGATGGTAAGCAGTCATCGTCGCCTATGGCCACTTGCAACTCCAGAGGTGCTGCAGCACTTTGCCAGCTTAGAGAGGTGTGGAGGTGGGGAGATTTAAAAAGGGTATTCTCAAACCCTTTTTAAATCTCCCCATATTGTAGCTCCGTGGAAAGATCTCGGGGGGTAGATCGTTCCACATCTTGCAAACACACTCGTCGTATTATGATATTAGTGTATCTTAGAGTTGAATTTATTCACGTAGGGAACTTTTCTGGTACTAAGTATTGCATGCTGTTAAGTTCGTTCAAGAGCGAAATACTAACAAGGTGTGTTGAATATCATCAGTTAATTTTACAATTTGTGGCAATAATTAAGTATAGATTTCTAGTATATTTTTAATTAGTTATCGTAATTATGTTTGTATAGAGAAGACCATTAAACTTACTGTGGGAAATATAAATTCTTTCATTTTTAACTTAGGTAGGTACATGTAGGAATTATAATACACACTCCTACTCGCATAGTTACCTATATCTCGTGATCTTACGTAGGAATCACTCTAGTTGCTATAGCGATATTGATTCGCAGCTTTTCAACAGCTATTTCTAGTTACAAAGACAAGCTCTACAAGTGATGGATAAAACAACAAAGAAAAGGGTTCGAAAACGTAGCTCGAGGAAAACAATAGTCGGTATCAAACTTCCACCGATAGAAAAAGTATCAGTAGACGACGGAGATATAAAGACCATAGTAGATGTTGACCCATCTTTCTATGCTATACTTGAAGGGCGGCCGGTGAGACCCAACGCATCCATCCATCTATACAAACAAAACATCAGAGCTGTCGCCCGAACTAGAACTCTGCAAGGATTCCTCATCGACGAAATCCTAAGAATAAACCGAGAAATTGAAACTGAAAGAAATGTCTACGAAACAGCCTCCCGCCACTTCGACGAGTATAAAAACAGCTTCGACAAATTCCTCGCCGACGATAACAACAAAACTATCGCCATCATGAAGAAATCAGACAATATGTCAAAAGACCTAGTGAATCAAACCGAAGACTTCAAAATGGCTAATTACGAGCTAGCGTCTATCAAATCTAAGCTACAGTACACAGACGAAACTTTGATGATCCTCTTGTCTTTCCAAAACTTTTTACACACAATTTCTCCAATACTATGGCAAGAAAGAGAGAACATCGTTTTGGATATCAAACATCCAGATATTTTTGTGATGGATTCGGATGTGTTTTGCAAAATCGATATAAAGGCTACCAAAAATCGTTTAGACAACTTGCCTCCACCTAAACTATGTTTTGAAACGCCGGATCAACTACTCACAGTATTTTATATGTTGGAGAAACAGAATCTGAACTATCTACTTGTGACTGAAGAACTTAATTCGGAGAAAAATAAGTTTTTGAAATATCTGGATTTGTTTAAGAAAAGTCTTTCGGAAGAACTTAGTTTTATACAGCAAAAGGTAAAGCTTTGTTCAATATTTATTGATATAAATACTAAAGTACATGTCGGCAAAAATGTATACAAATGGAACTTATTTGTGTACTTAATTACGTGTTTAGTCACAATATTATGCTAACAAACATTTAAATTTATTAGGTATTTATTTTCGTGATCATAACAATGTGATGGTCAGGAAATGTACATAAACAGTGAAAAACAGATATATAACCAGTGGCGCCCTCATTATTTTTAACACTTTCTGGCCAATTCATGTTTATTTATCAATCTCAATTGCATATACATTCCTTTAAAATACCTATTAATTTGTTGTATTTCTGTATGTATGGTTGGTTCCAGGTAAAAGAAACAGAAGAACTGATCCAATGGAACGAAATTAAAGAAATTGAACTGAAGGAAGTGTTCTTCAAGATTTTGGAGGAAAAGATACGTTACTTGGTGTCTTCTGATACTGCTTTACAAATCTTCAACTACGTCGAGTTCACTTATGAACACATTTTGGCACCAAATGATACCAAGCAAAGCTCTCTAGACATGATGGTAGGCCTCGAGAAGGAATACGATAGTTTGATGCTGGACATTTCAGCATTCAAATGGAGCGACATAAAGGCTATAGAAAAAGAAACTTACGAGACAGGAAATAAGGATATAAAGCAAGCCAAGGAAGCAGCGAAGAAGTTGAAGAACGTCGATAAATTGAACAAAAGACTGCAGTCTGCCTATGAACCAAGCCGGAGGAAAACTTTGGACTAGTGAGTGTTTGGTCAAAAAATTAACTTAAACCTTTTATTTTCAACTACGTTCTTTTTGGGAGTAATCAATCTTCTTAAGATTTATAAATGTTATACTGTCAGCCTGTCAACGAACACTTATTTCCTTATTTCAAATTTATATTCATTTTCACTTTTCCGAAAATCTAATTACAGAATTTGTGAGATTTAATTAATTGTTTAGATTAGACTTATTGCTAAAAAATATTCTTTTATTTATATTGCGTGACAAACTAAAATGTCGTGCTTAAAAAAAGAGAGGAAGCCTTTGGTTCCTACAAAAACACTGGACATAATATTCCGAAGACGATATGTGCAAAATACCCAGTTCTATTTTGCGAATCGCAAACATGCGCTCAAGGAGGATAAGATGGCACAAAAACCTGGCAGATCGTACTGTGTTCCAAAATCTGAGAAGCTGCTGTCATACATCAAGTACAGCGACCATAAGGAGAAGATCGGCATTCGGGAGCGCCTGCATCAGCCACTTCATAAAAAGGATAACTTACGAATCGCCGCCACGAGAGATATATCTGAACGTCTCTTCATTGAAGAACCGATTGACGATGTGAGAGCAGTCGTAGAAATACATCCAGAATTTTACACCGTTATCGAAGGCCGTCCACTTCGTAGCTTTGGCGATATAAAAGTGTACACAAATAATATTCGCCAATGTGCCATGTACAAACAGCAAATTGGATATCGTCGAGATCTCATCATCAAATTAGAACAGTGCGCCGTTGATGAATCGGCCCAATACGAGATAATTGTTGACGAACTTAGACATCATATCAAACACTTCCAAAGGTTTCTTACCGAAGACTACAAAAAAGCTTGTGCCAAAGTAACTAAAACTGAGAGTGTCGCAGAAGATCTTGTGGCAAAAAATGTCGAGCTGCTCGGTTACGTTACTCACCTAACAATATATAATAATATTATATTTAAATTGGATGCTATTCGCAGTATACTTAAGGTGTACCGCAGATATTTGCTTTTCGTTGCTCCTTTGTCTTGGAGACAGAAATACGACGAGTCTCTAAGTGACAGGGTAGCATCTATTCAGTTTGAAAAAGGGGAATTCGCGACTGATAATGATTTAGTGGAAAGCTTGGATATCGATAAAATGGTCGAACTAGCGAGAATCGAGCTATCTAAGCCTTTACCTGCGAACATGCACTTTTACACACCAGAACAGATGATGTACATTTTTCGCACAATGGAACTTCAGAGTAGAGAGTATCTGATACAACTGTCGAAGACACATGCTCCTTACAGAATATTACTGGAACGTATTAAGCAGTTGAAGACTTCAACGATACAGGAGCTCGATTATTTTCATTATTATGTGGAGAGGATTAATATTGAAATAGATCGGGAGGCATATAATGAGAGCTATCTTCAAGAAAAGTTTTTCCGTATTTTGCACGAATCATTCTACGACAGCGTTGCGTGTCCTGACACGTTGAAACTGAGAATATGCATCGAGTTTGTGTATGAGCAAGTGTTCGGGAAATGTGAGGAGGGCCATCAAACTATAATGGATCCTATGAAAATTCTCGAAGTTATGTATGAAGATTACAATTTGCGTATGGATTCGCTTGATTTCAAGATAGTAAAACAAGCTCAGACCGACCTCTTTTCTCAAGATTTGAAAATGATGAGAAATGCTTACAAAGCACAGAGGGAACTGAGAATGTTTAGAGAAATGACTAATGCTGTGAACAGAGCCTTCTGGCCTCCTTTAAAATATACAAGGCCTGTTTTGAAAAAGTTTATGGACAAGAAAACTTTGAAGGCATTGGCTATTGCAGAAAAGAAAAAGCTTATGTTAGATGCGGGAATAAGGCCTAAGGCCAAAAAGTACAAATTGTCTCCCGAAGACCAAGATGGACTGCTGTTGTTCACAGAATGGTGCGAAGGCACCAACCCAGCGCCGTACCTCAAGGAATATTATCAGTACGCTAAACCAGTCTTTGATTGGGTACCACGGAAATCTGCTATTAATTAGATATATTGTGTTTTATGGTTATTATAATTTCGTTATTACATACTAAAATGCTGTTTGAATTTACCTACACCTAAAACTGTATCATATACATATATTAAAAGATAGGCAATTTTCAATGGACGGGTAGTATACATATAATTGAATGTAAGTATATACAATACATTAACTATTGAGTACCTATTATATTACAAAATCTATACGGCCGATTTATCTGTCTAAATATTTTTGACTATAGTACCAATTTGTATAGATATTTTAATTTTTTTATTCGCTTTATCAAAACTAATTAATTAATTTGCTACAACACTATGAAAGAAACACATTCCATAGTGTCTGTAACTGTGAACGTTACCCGTCCGAGATATTTTGCAAAACCTCCTGTAACAAGTGAAGTTAAAAAGAAGATTAAAAAGAAAATTCCAGATAAAATTATTACCAAACCTTCCGATGCCACTCTCCGTGTATATTCTTTACCTGATAGTCATCCACTTCGAGCGAAATCATTTAAAAAAGATGTTTCGTTACTGTCCTACAGATTGTTTGAGAAGAAACAAGAAAAGAACAAGGGTAAACAGCGCATAGATATAAAAGTGCAAGACCGATATAAATTTAAAAATACTGATTTGCGGAACCGATTGCACTTACCTAATCCACCCAATGATGTTAGAGCTGTCACAGATTTCGACGAGACCTACTTCACATTTTTGGAAACTAAACCTGCGAACCAATTTGCTCCACAGTTTAAATCTTTGCTATTTCAATATCATAAACGTCTCCTGTTGAGACAGGAAGTAGGTTACAAAAAAGATTGTGTATTGAATATAGATGAGAACTATAGAAGTATGTGAAATGTGTTGAGAAATGTTTAGAGCAAGTGAAACAGTTTAACGAGTTTGTAGCAGAAGATTACAAGAAGTCTATGGAGTGTTTGAAAAGTTGTGATGAAGTAGTAAAAAAACTCAACGCAGAACTAATACACAGAGAAACTCTGGCGAATACTCAATGTGCCATACAGTCTAGGCTAATTGGGCTCGATTATCTTTATTTTATACAGCAAAAATATGGAAGATTCTTATATTATTTAGCTCCGCCTAGTTGGCGCTCAAGAAATAGAGAATTCGCTCATTCTATTGAAATAGAAGCGAAAGGGTTTGATCTTGGTACTTCAAGTGAAGAGGATACATTTAATGTTGTTTTTCAAAATATGCAAAATGAATGTAATATGGGCCTTGTAAAACCCGTATTATATTTTTCAGACCCAGATATGCTTATGTCTTTATTTGATGGGATTGAGAAACAACACTTCAATCATTTAATTCATGTGATACCTCTGACGCCTTACACAAGAGAACTTAAGAAATGTATCACGCAAATGAAGCAAGCCATTCAAAAGGAAACTGCTTTAGTAACCATGCTCGTTCAGGATTTTGTACAACACGTTAGTTTTTGTGAAGAAAGAGAACAACAGCTGCAGGAAAAGTTTATGAAAATATTACATGGCATGTTTTATGACACCGTGGCTGCCGCAGATGTGCTTAAACTAAAGATGAATTTAGAATTTTATTACGAACAGTTCAATAGGGAGGAATCTTTTAATATGAACTCGATGGTGACCGCCAAATCGCTGGAAGCATCATATTTTGATTATTGTTTTAAACTTGATAGTTTTACGAATGACAACATTAAACTGGCTATGCAACGATGCCTCGAGAAAGAAGCTAAGAAAATGAAAAGAGCCCATAATGCAGCCAAAGAGTTACGTATGTTTGATCGATTAGAACGTCGTCTCTTGAAAGCTTTTGATGGAAAAGAATGCAATATAAACCCCAGTATGAGTGAAGTGCGTAAACAATCTTCATGCAAATCGAAGCACCGTAAATCCACGAAGCCTGTGATAAGGCTCAGCAGTCAACAATACTCACTCACGGACGCTGAAATAGAATATTTACGTTTATTTACAGAATGGACGGAAAATGAGGATCCAGCCAAATATTTACATAGCTTGTCTATTTCCGATAGAATTCATTCTGTTAGCAAATAAAATATTCCTAATATGGCAATGCTTTGTTACATTTGCAGGTACATCTTTTACATAGGTATCTTATCAGAATTAACAATAAAGTAAATTCTATTAACTTTATTTTATGTATTACCATGCCATAGAATTAAAATGGACATAGTGACTTTTATGTGTTATTTACACAGACTGTTTTTTTTAACAAATAAATGCTTTATCATTACACACACACGAGGTACATTTTCATCTATCGATTATCATGTTTGCTGTTACTATAAGCAATCCAGTTATTGTTCGATTTTATGAAAAAGTCTATTCAAACAAAACAAGAAAATCTGGTTGGCTTAAAATAAATGTGGCTGAAACTTAAGAAAGTTTTGTTTATCGTTTAAGTCGTGTTTGAGCATTTGCAAAGAATCCAGCAAAATGAAAAAATCGGATGTGACTGTAAATATTAAAATACCAAAAGCAAAATTGTTCGCTAAAGAGTCCACACATATTTTGAAAGAGAATATTTACAGAAAACATTTTCATGAAAAGGTAGCTTCTACTCGTCGTGCTGTTTCATCGCTGAAATCGTGTCTGTTGCCAGAAATTGAACGGCCTCGAGGTAAAATAATTGATAAGGAAATATTCTTGACATATAGATTATACGAAAAGAATCTAAGCAAAGCCCAGCGAATACAACTCGCAGCCATTAAATTAGAAAATAAGTATAAAATTAAATACGATGATTTACGCAAACGTTTGCACGTGGACGATCCTGTAGATGATGTCAAGACCGTCACAGATATAGACGAACGATTCTTTAAATACTTGAATAACATAGATCGAACAGAATATATACCGATGTATAAATCTCTCCGATTTATTTGGAATGACCAAATTCGTATGAAACAAGAAATAGGCTACCGAAAAGATGTTATACTCAGAATGGAAATGGCAAATAGATATGAACTAGCAGTGTATGATAAAATTGTTACTGAATACAAAGAATACGTGAAACTATTTGATATCTTTATATCTGAAGACTATGCGAAATCTATCGAAATATTAAGAAAATCTGAAAAATTATATAATTCTAATATAGTGTCAACTCTTTTAGAACTTGAACATTACGGTACATCGCAATGCGTCATACAGTCTCAATTGTTATCCATCGACTATTTGTATCACACCCAACAAAAATATGGCCGTTTTTTGTATTATTTGTCACCCCCTAGTTGGAGAGCTAAAAACAGAGATTTCGCTCATTCTCTAGAAATCGAAGCAAAGGGTTTTGACCTTGGAATATCTATTGATGAAGATCCTTTTCAAGTAACGTTCGAAAGGTTACGAAATGAATGTTTACGTGGTCTCATCAAGCCGGTCCTTTATTTCACTGATCCCGCAGAAGTGGCGACAATATTTGAGACTGAAGAGAAGCAACAGTTGCATCACTTCAGCCACGTGGCGCGCTTGCGCCCGCTCACTCACCAGCTAAAAGGCGAAATAAAATATCTCAGACTATGTATTAAAAAAGATACAGATTTTCTTGCGCATGTTATTAGAGGTATTGAAAAACGTATTGCTTTTGATGAAAAAAGATCATGCCAGTTAAAAGATAAGTTTATGAATATATTAAACGGGCTGTTCTACGATAAAGTGGCCTCAACGGATACTATCAAGATGAAAATAAATTTAGAATGGTGTTTTGAAAAGTTATTTTTCGAGAAATCCACTCTTTCACTAAGTAACATGGCAAAAGCTATAGAGGATCTATATATGAAATACACATATGAACTGGACTCCATCAGCAATAAAGAGATGGAAAAGGTTCTCCGACAATCAATGGCGGTGGAAATGGAAAAAATGTATAGGGCCAAAAATGCGGCTAAAGAATTGCGTCTGTTTCATCAACTTGAGAAGTCCTTGTGGCGAGCTTATGGGAAGAAGATTGACAAAGTGAATGAAACTGAGATACCAGTGGCCAAGATAAGGCAAAAGTCAGTACGTAAGATAAAAGAAGTAGAAGTACAAAGAACAAACTCGAAAAGACGAAGCAGTCAGAGAATACTCACGGACGCTGAGATGGAATATCTAAGCTTGTTTACTAACTGGAGTGAAAATGAAGACCCAGCTAAATATATGAAGAGTTACTGATATAGTATCTTTTTTATTAGTAACATTCGATAGAAACGCATAGGGATATATTTACATCTAACTTATGTATGTCTTGTGTGAATTTCCATGTATCTTTATGTTATCAACGTTCTAGTTTCTCAATATTCCTTAAAATGATGGATGAAGAATATATATCTTCATCAGGGCTAGTATGTACTTGTAGTGATGTTCCCTACCATGAATTAATTTAATGTTCTAGCTATAACATATCTTTAAAGGTATAATTAAAACACCTTGCTTATTGAAAACAGACTTTATTTACGGGGTTCGATTAAAAATGTCTATGCTTTCATAAAACACAATTCAATAATATGTATAAATGTTTACGATGTACATAAATATAATAAGTAAACAAATAATTCTATAACAAAATGTACACACACTACTCGCATAATTTTAATGTTTGGTTTCATGGTATTGACAAATAACTACTTGGAATTTACATATTTACAGGATGAGTAACATGTATTGTGTTCCTCACATCCATCCAAAGAATTATATTATCAATTCCTTAAATGATTCATTAAAAAAACCATTCGGTAAAACGAAGTCAATCTGATGAATTGTCCTATAAACAATTCGCCAGATGAATCTCATACATAAGTATATAATTTGTACATAATAATATACATGTTATAATGATTGGTTTTAAATCATTTCCAGAATTTCCAATATAATTAATTAGGTCGGTGCCAGGGACACTGGGCAAAGCTTTACACTATGCATTAGTAAACTTACACTAATCTATGATTAAACAAATAAATAAACTTATATCTCAATAATAAGAACACTACATATGTAAAGCATCGCACACACTGCAACTAAGATTGTTTTTTTTAGAGAACCATTACAGATTGGAAAACATTTGTTGAAACGGGGGCGCCACTTGTAGTAGTAGTTGACATTTTTTCCAAGTTTAGTGACAATATTATTATCATCACGAAAATTTAAATAACCTGCATTCAAATTTTACTTAATAATAAACCGTGACAAACAGGTATTTTACTGTTCCGACATTTTAATGTATGTATGTAGTTAAAACTCTTGTCTTTTTTGCCAATCTGTTCAATATTTAAAAGCAAACAAACCAAACGCAATGTCTTTTAAAAGTAAACCTAATGCACTGTAATGTATTAAAATAAAACATTCTGTTCACACAGCATGCTTTATTTATATACAGGATTGCGGAAAAAAATATTAAAATTATTAAATTTATACATCATTATTTTTAGCAGAATGTGCGAGCATAGCTTTAGACACGTACAATGTCTTAATTATGTATAATAGCCCTTTAAAGTAGTTAATTTTAAAGCTTCATTTACTTCACTGTAACAGTAGGTCGATAGCTAATTATGTCCTGTAATAGACGCGACTCATAGAATTACTGGTAGGTGGTGAAAAATTATTAGGTAAGAATATAAAACGCGTAGGTAAATGAAGATGAAGATATCGTGAATGCAATTTTTATATTTGTATCTGTTATATCGTATAAAGCAAGTGGTTGGAAATTAAAACAGAAGAACGTAAACATCTTAAGTGTTTTTAGGTGAGTATCATGCATAGTATATTCGGGCACAACTTTTTAAGATATTAGACATCGTTTTTTAAAAATCTATTTACATTTATTTACATAAAGAAGCGGTCTACGAAAGTATGAAGCCTCTTGTTGATATAATAAAATCACACGTAGTTTAGTTAATGAAACATTGAAATTGAAATAAGTTGAAGAAATGGTGGAGGATAAAGTATCAGATCGAGATTTGGAAAGAATTTTAGAAGATTTCAATTATAATGTTTAGTATTATTTACTACCTACGTATTATAAAACGCAGTTGTATAATGGCTAACCAATTTTAGGCCAAATGATTGATCTGTAAAATGAGAACATGCACCTAATTCAACTATCAAAGCAAACATCTGCTTAAAAACATTTTAGATATAAAATCAAAATAGCTTCTCAGCTCAGAAAAAATAGTTTTAGATTTCTCCAGTACCTATCCATTTTTGTGTATAATCGAACATAGAAATAACATTCATATTTTTTTTAAATCGACATAAAGAGAATAAGCAGATGGTAGCAATCTGGTTCGAGCACACAACATCAAACGACGCACACAGAGAAATGGTTTACATGATATACGAGTACAGGAATACAAGGCTTAGGTACCTAATGCGACGGAGTGTCTAGATTTCTAGAACTAGCGAAACCTTTCTTATGTCTACCATGACCTCATAGATGCGTTTCGTGGTATTTCTAATATTGTAACGCTACTGGTCCCACGGTAATATTCTGGGTAATACGTAAACTAAAGATTTCATTGACAAATATGCGTGCCGTGGGATTTGCATACCCGCAGGTCGACTGCAACTGCTAGCACTTGCGTACATTGCACGAGGCGCCGCAGCAGGCAATCGACTCCGACTGTACTGCCTCTATCTCCCTAACCCTACAATCTTACACGTTCTCTTTGCCTTCATTTTATCTTCCACCTAGCTATTTTCAAAAGAAAATGACTAGTAGTAAAATTAATTTCAAAATACCTTATCGTTTCCGTCAAATGTTCAATACAAATTGAGCAACATTATGATGGAATAATTCATAAGACGTTACACAACTATCAGTAAAACAATATTTGGTGTTTTCAGCGGACGTCACGACCACCATCCAGTGTTACGGTGAGCATCGCGGAACACTCGCGGTGACCGTATCCTTTATAATGTCCAGTCGGTCAGTGAGCACAAATAACGTCACTATAGAGTTTATCTGACACGTTTCTTCTGCAGCTTGGCAAGTTTTCTCCGCTTGAGTATCATGTCGTAGAGCGCGTCGAGTCCCTCGTGCAGTCCCTCTCCGGTGATGGCGCAGGCGGGCTGCACGTGCCACGCGTGCGAGTCGCGCGAGCCGTGCGGGGACGCCACCAGCTCGTGCAGCCCCAGCAGCTTCTCCAGCTCGCGCGGCTCCTTGGCGCCCGGCAGGTCCTGCTTATTGGCGAGTACCAGTATAGGCACGCCCGTGTTGTCCGGAGACTTCGCCGTCCGGATTAGCTCCATCTTGGCCTCCTCCATGCGTTCCACGTCGACGGAGTCGAGCACGAAGATGATCCCGTCCGTACATCTCGTGTACGATTTCCACAGAGGTCGTAATTTTTCTTGGCCACCAACGTCCCACACGAGGAAGTTGACGCCTTTGGATTTGCCGATAGTACCCTTTACTTTCTCGCAGTTGAACCCTATCGTAGGGACGGTGTTGAGATACTGGTCGAACTTGAGCCGGTAGAGCGCGGTGGTCTTGCCGGCGGAGTCGAGGCCGAGCATGACGACGTGCAGCGTGCCCTGCGCCGTGGGCAGCGCGTCCAGCAGGCTGGAGTTCTTGCCCATGTTCGCTCCCATGCTGAGGCGCCGCGCGACTATCTCACGCTGTCGTTCAGGCGCAACATCACGAGCACTCGGCTACACCTGGAAACAAAGGAAGGGTATTTTTAGACACATTTTAACCAAACAAACGAAGCAAACAAAAGAAGTCGTAAAGAACCGCTGTTTTATATCTCAGAGCTCAAGAGCATGCAGAAAACTCAGGTAGTTTCAGCAAAAATTAACTACATATTTACGATTTATGTACCTAGACACTTCTCGTGGCAAATTATTACTTATAGGTATTCAACTTGGTGGTTAGTATTGAAACGCCCGATGTGCTCATTATTTTACGTAGCTAATGTTAGTGCAATCTACTGCCGCTTGCAGTCATCCCTGCGATCTCGTGCTATTTCTGTGCGCGTCTGTTTCGTGGCGCACGCAGAGATAATAACACTCTTCTAATAATAAACTCAGGGATTATAGCGTTACTAATAACCATAACGTGAATAATAACACGTGTTCACGTAACATCTTTGAGAAGTAGAACGTAGGCAACAACACTTTTAAAATACTCGTTAACGCTCTTTATTCGTAATGATTTGATATCAAAGTGATTTCGTTAATGATATACTCAGATAAAAATATACCTTTACAAAGTGACAAATGAAATGGCGTCGACCTGATGCCCTTTATCAGACACTTCATTCAAATAATGTTCATCAGTTTCGAAATTGCTTTGTCCCAATTTGTATGCCATTCATTGTACGCAAATCACTCTAGCGGGATTGTGATGTTCTCAGCAATCATCCTTTGGATTGATCGATCGGAATTAATATTTCGTTCAACGTTAGATCTAAGTCAGGCTTATTCATCATCCTTTGGATTGATCGATCGGAATTAATATTTCGTTCAACGTTAGATCTAAGTCAGGCTTATTCAAGATGAAGATTTAAGGCAATATTTTATAGAGATAGTAAGTCGTGAAACGGTAGTTAGAAGAGAAAGGACGGTCTCGTCGAGACAAGATGTCGCCACGGCTGCTGCGCCCTTTTAATAATTATTTGCGGCAGCCTGACGAGTCGTCGACTTTTTGCACGAGAGCTCGGCTAACGATGCGAAGTTACAGTTCGCTAACACCTGCCGTCATTACACTCTTAAACCGCACGCGATAAAGTTCAATTTAAATTTATGAGACATAAATAAAGACGGACGTGATGCGGCATGCAGCATGCTTGTGTGAATTTTTGATCACTTCAATTTGGGAGCAACGACCCAGTGATCAAAAATGTCGGCTGTACGGAGCGATGCAATCAATCATTCAACATTTACTTTTCTTTAATAACGATTTCTCTGATAAATCTTCGGTGAGAGCTTACTTTGATTACAATCAAGCATTTTCTATTCAATAAATAATTATGCTCATCTTAAAATGAATAGAAGCTTTCTTTGACAGTGCCATCCACGCCCCAATGCTCGTATCGGCTTGCCACTATTCTAGGGCAACGAAAGTTCTGTGTATATTTTTTTAATTCGAGGTCGAACGAATCGCAAGTGTGCCTCGAACATTGGCAGGCCTTCGACCCGTCTATCTTGAAAAACTAGTATTGCAACTTTTGTTTTTATTCGACACACTTTATGGACCTGCAACAAAGGTTGCCGAGGCGATTAGATTCGTAGATAAGTATTCGGTAAGAAAGCTCACAATAGGTGCAAGATTAGAATACTGTATTTTATTAACCTCTTTACTTATTATACACACATACACACTCATCAAGATGATCTCACTTCTTAAATTGCTCGTCCAAAGCGTTTTGTTGTATATATTCAAACACGTTAGGTACTTAAGTCAACGATATTTTTCCCGCAACCCATTAAAACGATTCGCCAATCCGCTTTACCCATTTCTCGTTTCACCGAGACGGATACAAATCCTATTACCTAGACAGCGTCTAAAGGGCTTATTAGATTGGAAACTGTCTGCACGTACTAAGGTTAAAAGAGTCAGTAGAAAGCATAATGTGGCCCTTACTTTCTCTGTCTGGGCCCCACCTTATCATGCTTCTTTATGGCAACTGCATTATTGTTCCGCAATAGGTATAGTTATAGGTATACCAAGTATAACCAGCGTGGAGCGTGGGTACTCTCGTCTTAGTTACTAATTCCTATCGCTGTGCAGGTAGGTTGTATGGTTGCTATTAGAAATTTCACTTGATTTTTTTTCGCAAGCTACAGTTACTTATTATACTTTTACTTATTTCTAGCCAAGTATTTCTTTTCGAATTTGGTGAGTAATTTTCATAAAATATTTAAGTGAGGTATTTGAGCTATTTTATTTCTGACCACCTTAATTGAAATGCTTCAATCTTTCTCCTGTACCGTATTTTTCTTCTTTCGATTCTGAAACAAGTTATGTATTTAGGCTTAAGTATTCATACATTTTTGCGTGTTTCTTTTTGTGTAATTAGAAGTATTTCCTTCTATTTTATTTTGCCAGTGAAGGCACAGCTATAAAAAATACGCTAAGTAATAAATTACCTTAAAGAGATACAGATTTCCTTTTAATTTTTCTGAGTAAAAAGGCATAGAGAATATCTCTAGACAATAAATCGCCTTAAAGAGATACAGTTCAAATGTTGTGATAAGTCTTAAACAATCCGCAAAATTTCACTTTCACATAAGGGCAGCTGAGTTTGATTGTAGGTCGCAGGCACCTTGCAAGCTCGCCGCCCGACCCGCAGGGTTCGACAAACTTAGAAAATACAAGCCAGGTCAATGTTATTTTAACTCTAATAGGTTTGCGATTTGCATTAAAATAGATTTAATCTTAGATGCTTATTCGTTTGATCGATGTTCTGTGTGCTTATCACCGTAAAAGTTTGTATTATGTATCTGTGGTACAAAATACAGACTATCTTTGGCAAAAACTTAAAGCATGGCAAACTATTAGACCGGAATGGTCAAGATTTAATTAATTATTGAAGCAGAAGGGTATAACTGTCCAGAATATTCCGCAAAAAGCAATATTTCGAGCGGAAAATTTAATCTTCGTGTGCCGTAGTAGAAGAAACCGAGTATTTGGAATTAAGTCAAACGATAAAGTATATTTTATGCAAAATAAGTATATTTCGTGTATTTGTGGGAAAATATGCTCTTTTACTCTGGGACAATAAATAAAACAAACATAAAAAATATTGATTGAGATGGGATGTTCTTCCAACTGTATTAGGTTTAGGTATTGACTTTGACCAATTGCTGAAACTCACATTTTCGCTAGAAAGTCATAAGTTTTATCATTTTGTAATCCCTTTCCATTAATCAATGAGATCTATAGAACCGTTCAAATAAAGAGTTCCGTAAAGCGGAGTACACACGGCACAGCGGAAGCACGTGGTCATCAGAAGCGGGTCAGTCCCACTGCACGAGCACTGCATACCAGGCTGGCTAGCGGCACACTAGTTCATACATCACGTAATACAGAGACTCCTAATATAATCCTTTTTAAGATATCGAATCAGGCGTTACTGTACGGTAATCCATTGTAAATGAAACTCTGGAGAAATATAGGTATAGTGTTTTTCCCTTGCAGTCCACGTTGTCATCAGAAGCGGGTCAGTCCCACTGCACGAGCACTGCATACCAGGCTGGCTAGCGGCACACTAGTTCATACATCACGTAATACAGAGACTTCTAATATAATCCTTTTTAAGATATCGAATCAGGCGTTACTGTACGGTAATCCATTGTAAATGAAACTCTGGAGAAATATAGGTATAGTGTTTTTCCCTTGCAGTCCACGTGGTCATCAGAAGCGGGTCAGTCCCACTGCACGAGCACTGCATACCAGGCTGGCTAGCGGCACACTAGTTCATACATCACGTAATACAGAGACTTCTAATATAATCCTTTTTAAGATATCGAATCAGGCGTTACTGTACGGTAATCCATTGTAAATGAAACTGGAGAAATATAGTAGTAGATAATTTGGTAGTGGCTCTGCCTTCTAATCTATAGGTCGCGGGTTCGATTCCCGCATGACACAAGTATTTATGTACCTACTTTAAAAAAAAATATAATTACTTGTGTTGAGTCTGGTCGTTTGTATGTATAATAAGTATGTATTTACAAAAGAAAAGTATATTAAGTATTATATCCGTTATCTAGTACCCACGACACAAGCGTTTGCTTAGTGTGGGGCTAGATGGCGCTGTGTGCAATGTCCCGGAATATTTATTTATTTTATTTATTATTCTTTATTTATTTATTTATAGGTATAGTGTTTTTCCCTTGCGACTGCTCTTTAACCGGCTTCAAACAACAAACTTGGCACAACACCTAACACACCTAAAAACCGCCAAGTTTGTTATTTGAAGCCGGTTAAGGAGCAGTTGCAGCGGAAGATTGATTGATTTCCTCAGAGTTTCATAATCCTTTTTTACACGTGATAGGTACACAGCTGGCAAGTTATAGTCAAGCGTGAAATAAAGCCACGTTTAAAACCTTTAATACTAGAGTTGGTTTTCTCAAATGATAAGTGTCAGTACTAAGTTGATGATGGCTACAACTTTATTGAGGCTCCATAGTGTAAGTTGTAAATCGCAATTATTGGACCATTTATGCTGATAGATATCTTTCTGAATTTCTGAATGCATTATTTACAGACATCAGATCTTATGATATGATCAATGAATTCATTTTTTTACACTTAAAAGGCTTACGTTTGACTATAGATTGCCTGATGTTAAGCACCACTATAGTCTAAGATGTAGCACGCTTGCCTAGAAGAAACCTATTTACTCTAGATTTGAAGACCCCTGGGTTATAATTTTCTGGGAACAGTGCTCCAGGTAGAGAGTTCCATAGTCTCGCTCTCCTTACTATGAAAGTAGAAGCAAAAGCGCTTCGTGCGAGTCTTTGGAACTTCCACCATAAACCGGTGACGCCCAGCTGACTTCCTGCTATAGCATAATGTGTCAGTATTTATCAAATAGTGAGACGTCTATCAAGTGTAATATCGTTGCATTAACTGGACCTCCGTAACACAATTAGTACTCGTGTCTAAGGCACAGGTGCGAAGAGTGTGGTAAAAAGTAAGCATCAGTAAATCGAGCATAATGATCGGCCTGTTAGCGCGCTATGTTGTGACTGGTCGCTTTTTATCGCGTTGTCAGACGAATTAAATGATTCATGCCTTATTGGACACACAAATAAAATAAAACACAATACAAACAAGAGAAAATTTAAATCTAATGCCACAAATGGCGGCCTTATCGCAAAATGTCGTAGGAGAAAACTGATATTTTTGTAATTGTCACTGTAAATACATGCCAGCTTAGTTTAGAAGTTACGAGTAATTTTATATATTTTTGGTATAGCGCTGTATTTTCAGTAGCTAACTTGAAATGCCTAAGGGTTGCTATATTGTACACAAACAGTGCTGGCGTCGAGTTACCAACACAGTTTCGCTATATACTAAAAATAAAATAAATTTAAGATACGAGTATACGAACCTATGAATAAACTTTATATTGTAACATATGTATGTATTTTGAAATCAATCCTTTTCTCATTTTATATTTGTTTTCAGAAGTTAGTCCGAAGTCGTAAGTTACTCATTATAAAAGTACCTTACAATATATTTAAATATTCTAAAAATAAAAGAATCACATAATTTTTGTAAACTTTACTATTTTTAATTTGATATTAAAAATAAATAAAAATAAAATAAATATTTCTGGAATATAATAAATATTTTTTTTATTACCATTATAAAGCGTTAATAATAACCTTAACTAATTTGCGCAGTAATTGATATTCTATGTAATAAACTAAACCTAATAAATCTACATTTAGTGGTTCAACTGACATGTTTGGATGCAATAAAATACAATAACGAGTTTATAAATCTTTCTGAGAAAATCTGGCGAAACGTGTGATTCATTTACCACATAAATTAACGTTATCATTAATTTTCATGGGCTGTCTTTTGAATATTATCTACAGTAGTTTGACAAATATGGAAAAATAATATGGGACATAGCGAGGAAAAAATACATGAGTAGGGTATGTATTTATTTATACTGATAGTTAGCTATTCTTTAACCGGCTTCAAAAAATTCTCAAATTCCGTTTCTCGATTCAAATGAATGTTTTTTAAATTGATCACCTGTTTTGCAGCAATCTTACTTTAAATCGCAAAAAAATCTCGTAGCGCGTACCTTTCATCTAATACCCATTGATTTTTTTAGTTTTTTTAAAATACGGAAGTGTTTTTAGCTTGCTGTAAAAACTGAATCGTACTTACCGGTTAAAAAAAACACTTCTTCAATGCCGTAATCCCAATTAATTGCTTCGAGACAGCAAGAACTCGAATCGTTTCTGAAACAAATAAAAAATGCTATTAACCTTCTATTCGTAAGATTCGATGAAACTGCAGTGGGCAATATTATTTTAGTTCCTCGTTCGATTAAAATGTAAAAATAAGCAGTGTATTTAATTTGGCAAATCAGTTGATATGTATTTAAGTGAACAAATACAAAACGTGTGTCCTTTTGATAAAATTTCCATCAAGCAGGACGTTTCTCTATCACGTTTATTATTCTAGGTAATACATTTTTATTGACAAGAGTGGTGACGAGTTTTGAATTCAAAACCACCGTATCACAACATCAATTAATTAGCTAATACTACGTATTATATATATTTATATGCTAGTTGAACTGTATTCACGTACCTAAGCGTGTGTGACTCAGCGGTTTCATTGTCTGCTTTCCATCCAGACGCACCCTGGTTCCAAACCGGCCCTACACCAATGTACTTTGTATTTTCAACTTAAGTGTAGATTTGTACTCGCTTAGCGGTGAAGGAAAACATCGAGAGAAACCGACATGTTTGAGGACCACAATATCCGAGGACATGTGACTTCCCGTGGAAGGACCTGGGTGCCCACCACGATGTATCTGCCCAAGGCAATGAATTAATTCTGCGGGGGAGTCATGACCCTCATCATGAGGAAATACGACTCAAGAGAGAGAGAGATAGAGAGACAGTATTCATCACCACGAGACGTAACATTGTTTTGATACATCATCATCATTATCAATGATCATATTACCAATAACCTTAAAAAGTACCTAAAAATAAATGGCATTGTTTCTTACTTCCTCTCTATGGTTTATACGGATGTAAAAGGTGTATAAATGCAATAGGTACTACTAGCGGATGGTAATATCCGTTGCATTCGCGCTTCTGCAAATGAAAGAAACCTCTCGCCTCCGGTATCCTGCCTTTATGAAGCTAAGAGCCTATGTAACTAGGTACATATATGACTAGGAAAACTATAGGTATTGATTTTCAAATCTAAAATGAAAGCTAGATTTACAGTGGTCAGAAAAATACGTGCAAATATATATAAAATTGTACATTATATACATATGTTTGTAATGTCTGTTTTGTTTAAAATTTGTTCTATGCAATTGTAATTTGTTCTATGAGGCAAACGCTATGACTGCGAAAGTTCGATATAAACATTTTGAAGTTTTGTAGACTATTATGAATGCGTTAATATTAAATTTTACTTAACCTAACCTAACATGCCCACTGTACAACAATAATTATAATACAAGGGCATGGAAACTTCAGTTCGCAGTTGGTCTTTACCTAAGCAAATATTGGTATGTAATTTCATATGAATATTATAATATCAAGATATTCGATACCTGAAATATGATACATATAGCAATATGAGAACTGTAACCGTAGCTGTAGGGTAGCGTGTCCCATGATCATAAACAGGGATATCAAGAATACCTAACTTATCTATGTTCACCGAAAACCTTGACTAGGTTTCCCAATTATCTAGTTTATGTGACTACTAATGATTTTTTATAGGTTTGCTTTCCTATAAAAGCCGGCGCAAGCTATTGGTTTGATCGATTGAAGCTACTACAATTCGATGCAGAACATTTTGTCGCATGGGTTTTGTCAGCCTATTTAGCCAGTGTCATATGAAAAGGTTTTCTGCACATTAGATTTTGTAAAAAAAATATGGGAACCAAAAAATTTTTAAACAACGCTATGAGTAAAAATCCCAGGTTTATTTATAATTAATGTAGGTATGTTGACGAGTCCGCAGTTTCCCTAGAGAATATGCCAAAAAACGCCGCTTCACGAGAAAACGTGTAAGAAACTAAAACACACATTTGAGTAAGTGAAATCCGAAGTCACGGACAAACATTTGATGTGAAGACCTGTTACGAAAATAAAGTTAGAAATTGTCTAAAACCGTAGACACATAACAAACTATGACGTTTTCGAACAAATATTGAAATCAAACAAGCAGGGCAAATATATTTGATTTTAGCACTGCGTTTACAAAGTTAAATAACATATTCTGTTCTTACAACAAGAACATACAGTATGCATATTTTGAGATTTGTTTAATACGTTGCGCATTTTGTCAAGCAGTGGGTAAGAGAAACCTATATACTCCCGTAGAAATTGCAAACTGGATGTCACAACACAGGAATAGACCTAGTATTATATCCAGAGTTTGCCTATTAATGTATAGTAATCCATAAAACTCTAGTATATGCAATTATCTTTGTTCAACCTTAGTATTTTTACCAACCCTTTTAAAAACTCAAATAAACGTTTTTCATGTTTTTTTATGTTAATTATTGTTGATAGTAGATGTGAAAAGTACTTACCTGCTGCAGTCAATTAACCGTGTTAGAATCATCCAAAGTCCCCGTTCGTTTGACAACAAGGCTACCGTTCATTTTCAAATAGAGGCATGAAATAACCGTATTTATTTTTGAGGCAGTCTCCGAATATACAGTTAAGTAAACCATTAGTCGCCAATTTGCAGAGA
The DNA here is from genome assembly GCA_964023185.1 of Macaria liturata. NCBI lineage: Eukaryota > Metazoa > Arthropoda > Insecta > Lepidoptera > Geometridae > Macaria > Macaria liturata. The sequence continues at coordinate 6,429,111 of OZ026825.1, forward strand.
TGTCACTATCCTGGCACCAGTTTTATAAGTTGCATGACCGACAATATCGTCTACCACATTTTTTAGCAGGTTTAGTAATGTTATTGTCAACATCGTTCCTTTGTTTAGAGAAATTTTGTTAAATGACATCTAGTTTTACGGTAAAAAGGGAATAGACGTTAACTGTTCATGTCTTAGCTATTTTTATCTAGTTATGTTCAAGAACGCAATTATTTAATCTGGAGCCTTAATAACTAACTTAACTATTGTTTATTTGTATTAGGCGGTCTTAGCATTAGCTTAGCATATAGAAGGAATTAAAAAGTAATATTTCTCTTTTACATCCGCAACAGGCCACCAATACAGAATGCTTAAAGCCTAGGTTTACAGGTAGTTCCTGGAAAATATCTCCAATTTCACCGTAGAATGATCTCATCAGGTTATATGGGATAATGGTAACAATCGATGTTACGGCTCGAACAGTTATTGAACTCTGTGTCTATCGAGGAAAAACGATAGAAGATTGTATAATACTTGCGGTTTTTATACCACCTGCTACTGAGTTAACTATGAATAAAGTTTTCTTTTCGTTTTTGTTTAAAGATTTTTCTTCGATTTTAGAGTAAGCATACTTTATAGTATTTTTTTGTGATAGCGATCGTACTAAAAAAACTGGTCTTGTAGACTAAATCATTATGTATGTATCTAAGTGTTTGCTTCTATGAAAATATTACCAAACTTATAATAAAATCCATTATGTAAATACTTAAAATATTGTAATTGTAGTAAAAAGCTAGATAAATCTTGAGGCAAAAGATATGTAAAAACAGACGGATTGAGTTCCCAACGTGTTTATTATTTTAGTGGCTTAGACTGGATAATTTTACGATTTCAGTTCGTTAATACGCGGTTTATATAACCTCGCACTATTTTATTACACAGTTGTATTAAGATGTAGTCGATATTTTAACCTTCGTGAAATTTATAGTTGGTTTTTAATGTAAGCAAATTAAATGCGTTAGTTTTCAGCAAAAGCATATCTATCTAAACTGATTGAGTACAAACATATATATGTAAATATGTATACATATTAATATGTAGTTTCTTGTAGGCTAGACATAAAATCGTTAAGAGAATATATTTAAGAGACAAGTTTATTTGTTCGCTATAAATGCATTTTAGTTAGTACCTACTAGTTGTATTATGTATTCTGTGGTACTAGTCAGGTCACATCTTTAGGTATATCAGTGTATGTTTTTATAAAACAATTTATACAGATAAAGAAAAATCCTGCACAATGCATGTTTGTTGCAATTATTAGTAAAAATATTCGTTCTAACTTGTTTTGTACCAAAATTTATACATAAACAATTAAGTGTTTGTTCAATATACAAATACATACCTACAACATTCCATAATTTTCAGACCCCCTCTGTCACAGCAGCAAATTAGCTAGTTAGTCTATCCGTGCAGAAATCAAATCAAATCATCGCCTAACACAGGAACTACTTCATAAAGTACATAATTGTTACGTAATGTATGGAGAGACGGGAAGCAACAGTTTTGCTTCACTTAACGAAGGCGTTTGTATGAATAAATATGAATTGTATGGTAATGGGAATGATTTTATTGGCGGTAGTGGCGTGGGATTAGGGAACACCTTGCCAAGTATAGATGCACAATGCTGGCTGGGTAATGTGTACACTTTTCTTCAAAAATGTTAGAAAACATACAAGTAATATTGTCGAAACGACAACTTGTACTTGTTTCAGAATCGGTTAAATATGACGTATACGTTGCTTGGGCCTACCTAACTTGCATGGTGTTATTATAGAAGGTGCATTTATAGTTACGATCTTTATTATGCCATTCAGCCTTTCATGCAACGTGCAAAATAAACTCGTTTCAATGTTGATGTATTTAGAATGTATTTAATCAAGAGATCAATGGTATTTTTTTGCATAATGTAGGCATTACAATTTTATGTCGTCCATTTTAGATTCTCTTATCGTAAAGTACATTATGATTCTGATGGTGGAAAAATTGTGTTATTGAAATTAAACGATTTGCATTGTTCGATATCAAACGCTGAGATTTATCTCAAGAGACCGTGTAAAAATATGTGATAAATTATCTTTTAAACAGGTAAAAAGATTTAAACTTTTAAAGAACATGCAACAGCTATTACGTCTGGGACGTTTTGGTACACAAACAGCCATTTAAGATGATAAGATCTAAGAAAAATGTAATAACATCTAAGCTCCTCCTACACTAAACAATTAGAGAAATCAGGATTACAATCTCGTCTGTCGTCAATTTTTCGTCAGTAGGTAAAACAGGTTTTAGTTGGAACGAGATATTTGCTGCTCCTCAAAGAAAGATTTTTCAGAAAGACTTTAATAAGTCACAAATGAAACATTGTAGGTTTTTGACGTTAATTTTGTGTTCCAAACTACATATGTGTTTTTCAAACAACTAAGTTTAGTACTCACTTTAAATACATTTAGGGTCTTATTACAAAACGTGGTTTAACTTTACTCCAAAACTTTCAAATATGCAGTGCGTTTTTGTTGTTCGAAATTTGTCTGTCTACTGTAATAACAATGAAGCTGTCAAAATGTTACCAATGATAAATCAACGTCCCAATTTGAAGTTGACATTTGATTGTTTGTATGTGATGTTTAAACAACAAGAACCGACTTTTTATTTTAAAGTTCTTGACTAATAACTTAAATAACTTAAACCGCGTTTTGTAATAAGACGGATAGTTATTTTGAAAGTGTGTCTAAAGTACGTTATTTGATTAACTAAATAGTCAATGATGTATATAGTACTTGTATCATTACGGTACTTGTAACAGAATCGACAAAGAGCAACCGTTGATCGCAGTTAGCACTTTTCAATGCCACCGCCAAAGAGTTAAAAGCCTTCCTACCTACTCATGATCAGTGGGCTATTATTTATCTTTTTACTGATGTCACTGGTGTTTACATCTTGGAAAGTGTATTTATGGGAATCACTGTATTACGATTATGATTATGATATCATAATTGATTACGAAAATCTCTGAATTATTTATTTTATTTATTTATTTATTTCTTCATTTGGGTTAAAACTAAACAGTTTTGCACACTTATGAAAGTCAAAATCTAGTAGGTACATAATAAATAATGCCAAAGGCATACTATAAAAAAAATGCATTCATTCATAAAAACAAATTCAAATAGAATTGTAAATAAAATAAAAAATATAAAAAATAAATATATAATATTATCAGCTTTATTATAAAGTTTGCTTGATTGATGCTGAACCTGTGTGTATAAAATAAACCTATGATTTCATACTGTCTCTTTGAATACTAGTTATTCAATTCCAAATGTTTATAATTGTTCGAAACACCAGTTTATAAAACTGCTTCGCTATCCATGCCCTGTGCCAGTTTTCCTTATAATCTATAAACAGATAAACAGATAAACAATTTATTGGTAATCAAAAGCTTACACGTCAATTACGTTTATAATACGCCAATTAATAATACCTATATAATATAAGTACCTACATATAGCCACATGCAAAAAAACTTTGATTGAAATAAGTGCTGACATTAGAGTAGTTCTATAGGCGTATTTGTCCGTTAAACTTTAATAGTGATTACTAGATGATACGACCGTACGTTACAATTCGTGACTTCACCTGCTTTTTGTAGGCTTGCCTTTTTGCGTTGATTTGATGAATTTGATTGGCACAAAAACTGCTGGGATGCCGTTTGGTCTCGTTCTAGCTATTAGGTAATCATTGAATGTAAAAAATACAACGAAGAAGTCTTATCTGTATACAAGTCTTCAAAGAATTTTCTGGAAAGTATGAATAAATCCAACAACGGAATATTAAATCACGAAAGGTATTTGAAGGCAGAAGTTTTGAGCCCATTCCCAACTTTCATCTCATGGCAAGTCAATAGGTACTTATAAAATTGAAGACTGAAAGTCGAGTTTATCCGCCATTAATCAATAACTGGGTAGTTTCTAGTAAACTCAAGGGAAATTATGCATTGGATCCCTGCTGGCACGATATTTAGTGAAAGCTTGGCCTAACCAGTTTCTGATGAGTATCTGATCGGGTAATGAATACCTTTAAAGCATTGCTGCATACATGCAGGATTTACATTAGCATAATAAGTTTAAGTGGATAGCATTATACGAGTTTGTTTCTACTTAGTTAAATTGATTGCGTGTTCGATTGAAAGCTTTAAAGCATTATGCTTGGAAGATTCAAAACATAAAAGAAATATTCTGTCTAGCTATTTTTATTATGTCTGAGTTTTCAAGAGGCCGTAGACATTCCTTTAGGTAGTACAGTTTGTTGATATAGTTGGCCCGTACGTGATTGATTACTCGCGCCAATAGTGTGGATCGATACGATGTTTTGCGTCATTATAATGTCGTGAGCGTCGTGACCACCGGCGCACGGCTCAAAGAGACCGTCTGGTCTCTTGATTAAATTACAGCATGTCACCGTTAGCGGTGCTAACAGCTGCCACCGGCCAACGGTCAGATTGGGGCCGCCGCCGACCGCAGCCTCACTACGTTTCCAATTTGCTTTCCATTTGCTCTCGGAACGGCTCCAATGTTTGGAGAGCCTGATTAAAGAGTCATCTCTGTTTGACCGAGCGACGATTAAACCTGTACCTGGCTTTACGCAAATTTGGCAGAGCAACGTGCGGAGCCGAGCTGCTGCCAATTGATTCCAACTTTTTACCACGATGTTTGTAAAGATGTAGAAATGTTCACAGTTAGCCGAGCATGTCGAAACGGCCCTTAGGTCCACAATGACCATAAAAACCGAGCGCACGCTAGAAACATTCAGAGCAGTGGGTCAGTTGGCGACAGCTTGGCTACCGGGACCACTACTAGCTCCAACTTGTTTCTCGACAAAGTTAAGAACAGGTTCGTGACGGCCGCATTGTGGCACATCCATCTCCTGTCATATGATTGCGTCTCGGTGATTTATCCGACGGATGTGGATACGTTTGAGGCGCGCCTTTGTGTTCGATGACGGCCGATCAATACAACATGTCTTGAGTTACGAGTTTCGCAGTTCTCGCGGCCTTTTCTCACAGTTGTGAGGGTCGGCTAATCAAGCCTATTCCTCTCAATGCTAATGCAAAGCGGCTGGGCTGTATACGGGCTCTATCGAGCGCCGTGAATAGCGTTCGAGCGTAATTTATACTTCCTTATTGAGTCTATGGATTTACAGCAGGTGGTCTTTGTTAAGACATTCGAGTTGACAACAGCGTAATACCAGCCCATTTTCAAAAAATAAAAAGACAGTAAAAACAGTACAAATACAGTTTCGATCGAAACAATCGATATCAGCGAATTTCGACTTCCTCAATACAATTAAAAACAAGGTCATATGAGAATTCTTTCTGCGAACTCTACCCCCGACTCGGATCTGGGTTAAGTATTGAAAACTGCGCTTTGATGGTGCATTTTATAAGCGAGTGGTCATTCTAAGGCGAGTAATCTGGTTTGCCGCCACGGGGCTATCAGGCAGGGCAGCGATCGCGGCCAATGGCTCGAGAAATTGCTTGCAGATGATCATTTTCCTTGAGCGGGCATATCTTCGTTTTGACGCGTAATTACCTGTCTGCGGTCTGGCGGCTGATATTAGATTACTTTGTAGCATACTTGTTGCGCTGATTGGATCCGTTTGTGCTTTGCCTTGTATGAATGAGGTAAATACGTATTCCAACATGGTTTTAATGAATACCTATGTCGGCTATTGGTATTGGAAAAAATTTTTTTTGAAAATTATCCACATAATATTTTCTTGCACAACAAAACAGAAAGTTCTTGCAATGATTATTTCATCGTAAAGTAAACCCAGTCCACACACCAGTTCTAATACTGTTTCAAAAAAGATTTATATTTTTATTTGGACTACGCCAGCCTTATTCAAAATGAAGGAGGTTTAAAATATCTATGTATGTAAAGAATGTTAGAAACCTTCGACTTGAAATAGCCCGTAATTAAGATAACATATCACTAATTGTAGTATCCACCTATACCACTAATTGCCGTTAATCGTTGTACACGTATAATCAGTCACTTAAGACAATTGATGTGAAAAGTCAATGCCGAATCCATTTACCTACTTCTTGGTGATAAAAAAACGATAAAAGGATAGTAAAAGTAAAAGCGAGATAAAAGGAAAGATAAATTAAGAGAAAATGTAGACGTAAAATTAACATTTTTAAAGCAATAAGTTTGTTTTGTCTGGTTTTTGTTGACTCTATTACGTGTATGTTTCTGGGTCAGCCAGCATTAGATTTATCAGAATATCGAGTCTATTTTGTTAGTGCATGTAAATTATCATCATCATCGGGTGCCATCTTCATATTGCAGTTCGGAGGTCAGTTGGCAAAACTTCTTGGGATCCCATGCTACTTCTTTTAGATGCAGGTAGCTTATCTTCGTCCATTTCTTAAAGTCGTCTAGCCATTTTATTGTAATGAAAAAAATAAATGCAAATTATACTTCCGAATAAATCAATAGTACCAGACTAGTCTCTCAAAACATTGTCCATAGCAATTTACAAGTTCGAAGTCCATGAAGCCATAATGTCAATGTCCAAAAACATCATTTACAACTCGACAAATTAGCAAGGTTTAGCCAACAATGTTTTCTTTAGGTACCGACTCAGTACTCACGTTCCCATCAACGAAATAATCCGCTAAAGAAGTCAAGGTCTCCATTGTACTGTAATTATAGGGATTTGATTAAGGCAGGTGTGCCTTAGTGTTGTGTGAATTATGTATCGAAAGAGTATCGATACGATATTGATTATTTCGAAATCCAACAAGCCGAGATATGAGATTTATTGCACTTTATAGATGTTGTAAGGCGAGTTCTCCTCTAAATAACAGATTGCTGCTGTATATTATACACAGCCATAAAAATATTTTTTTATGTCAATTTAGTGCACTAAATAGGATGAATACTAACTTGTAGGATTAATTAAAAATATTTACTTAATGAAATTAATTTTACAATTTGTCCTTAACATGTACTAATAGTGAAACTTACAGCTCGTGTTTGCCTTATAGTATTTGTAGCTGATCTCTTCCCAGAGTCGCATGACGATCTAAAAAACGAATATTCGTAATTTTTCTATAAGTTGAGTTCGCCACAATCATATGTACCTACATTGTTTAAAGTAAATTAATAGAAATGGATATATATAGATACACACCTATACAGTTGTAGGCAGTAGAAATGGCCTTGAACTTATCGATATTACCTACCGTTGTCGCGACTTCTGATCGATTGAACATTAATGGCGTTATGATGGCCGACCGAAGGCATCGCTTCATAATAATGAGGAACGAGTGGTATTTCACTTTTATAAATTGAGCCATCGCTTTCTGAGAGATAGTGAGCTCGTAAAGTTCCTTTTATTTTAGTATTGACTTGCCTGTAACTGTATGTAGGTCTATATTAACAAGTTTTATATTTATTGATTCAGACGTTTGCAGAAATTTATTGCAGATACCCGTTACTATTTTACTACCTGGTTTTAATAGGCGTTTTCCGAATATACGGATAATTATACTTTCCCAATACAAACCACTCGCAATGCGTTACAGTTATCAATTATTGTTCAATGACTTAATTGAGTAATTACTTTGTTGCGTTGATAGACATTTACGGTTATAATTCTTTCAAATGGCAACACGCGAGTAGATTTGAAATCGAATATGCAAATCGACATGAGAAATGTCGATAGGCGCAACACTAATGTGCAGCGTAGCTTGACAAACCTGCAGATACGCTTTGCCGGATTAGCTAGCCGACTGGAATATCTCCGGCCAGATCATGATTACTGGACACCTTATGATTATTCATGAGTCTGGGATTGGGTTTGCGAAGAGCTTCCTCTCTTTACTGGGATATTAAATATAAGTAAAAAAGTTCTGCAACATTAAATTTTAGTTTCATCGTAAGACTTGGATATTGTTATATGAGGAAATCTTAAATAATCATATAACTTTGCGATGTGTTATCAAGAGTTATTTTTGGGTCGCACGTAAAATATTCTGATGGTAATTAAATCGATCGTTTCGGGTGCAATCGAATAAAATCCAAAAGCCAACGAAGAAAGTCATTGCATACTTTAGTGGCAGGCAAAGCGCCTTGAGGCGACTCAGTGATCGGTGATATACCGGCCACCATGTACATATTTGCATAGGTATGTGTGTATGTATGTCAGTTGGCTGAACGTTAACCTAGACTTTGAAGAAGCTTGTTTACATTTTTTAGTGTCTTTGACTTTCGTGGCTCGACATAAAATCTATCGCATTGCCCCAAAAGAAAATAGTAGTAGTTCGTTCTTATGAAAAACCCGTTATGGCGGTTTAAAATCTCTCGTCACAGAATTGGCCATCGCATATGAACTTATTTAGGTAAGTACTTAATTTCCAACAGAACGGTTTAAAATTTAAAATGATAACAATTTTAAATCCTCATTAAGCACTAATAAATCAGCCACACAATTTCAATATTTTGATAAAGTATGGGAAAAATTTGCAGTATTAATAAACTAATCTTTCTATGTCATCTAAAATTAGGTCTAGTCGACATTATTGCGTTATTGCGCACAATTTGTTATCAATTTGTGCGCGCATTGTTTATTAATTCATTCAATTTTGATCTGGTTATTACTAAACTCTAGATAAACGGCAGTTAAAAAGCAAATCTGTTATGAAATTAAACCAACAAAAACTCGTAAAATAAACATCATATTATTAAGAATAGTCTTTTTCTATAGGTTCTATACCTATGTTTTATTGTGTGTTATCAGAAGACATGTAATATACGTGAAAAGATTAGGATTACTTGCGTAAATGATTCCCCGAGGAATTAATATAATATTGTGATCTGTGGCGGATTCACGACCCTCATAAATGAGAAATATGATTCGAAGAGGTGGTGTTATTATGCAACTACTAAGTTTTATTAGTTTGTTGTGAAACATACATCTCATATTATTGTTTTATCAGCAGCATGTCTCTTCAAACGTCTCCTTTATCTTACCGTCGCGTCGTATTGTGTCACTTTCTAGATAACAATGATGTATGAAAGTAGATAGCTCGTTACGAAATTGTGATAAAACTTGCATTGCTTTATTATGATATAATTTTGTTTGAAAGAAAGGGTGAATAACAGGGCGTATTCAATTTGTGCAAATATATAGTTATAAATGTAAAAGTGTATCGATACATATATATATATATATATATATATCATGATACGATACATTTTGGTTAGTAGGCACGTTCGTATGTTTGTTTGTATTCGTAGGTTGTGTTTGATAATTTATCAACGTTGAAGGCGGTTTTTATAACTAATACTCAGACAGTATAACAGTTTTGTTATTCTTTTAGAAAATCGCAAACACAGTACTTAATTACCGCATACATTTCGTCACAGATTACCGAACTTATACCAGTAACTACTAACCCTGGATAAACCCAAGAACCCTGATCTTATATTCTACCTCTGTTTATTTTGATACATTACACTAAGACGGTTTAATAATTGAGTACCCTCTAGCTCTTTATACGCTTTTTCTGCGTACGTAGTAAATAAATAACACTCGAGCATAAATCCTAGCATATACGTCGGAGTGCTCCGTCTTATATAACAAAATTCGGTACACTTTTATGCCCTGAGGATTAACATTTTGGAGGAAATTCACTCGATTTCCGAGGATTTTCTTCCCGAGATGTCTCAGTGTCGCTATATCGTATTTATACTTTAGCTCGCTGAATATTCTAGCGTTGAAACTCATAAAACTCGTATTCATACGAAATGACATGGTAATCCGCGATTCAGTACACACAATTCAATAAAAATACTTTTTTGAATTGTTTCGGGAACATATTATTCTTGTATACATTGCTAATACTTGTACTTACCGAAAACATTTATTTCGTATTAGTTTTTTTATAAAGAATTTTTTAAAAGTAAAAATATTGTCTGTTAATGCCTTCAGTAACTATTTAAACGCTATACCATAATAATTAATTTGTTTCTTCGGTGTGGAGTCATTTATTCATTTAATATTAATTCAAAATTTCTTTGTATTTCTAAATGTAATGTATTTTGTGTGTATGATCAAATAATGTAGCAATAGTACCTACAAGTAATGCTGCGGTATCGCCCCATGTATATCAATAATTCATTGCCGTGATGGATGGAAGTCAAACCCTAACTGCCGTGACTTAGCTGCAGGGCTGTAGGGACACCATCAAATACGCAAGTGGAATATCTTGTACGCATATATACCATAAATCATTTTAATAATACACGCCCTTAAGACAACCTAATTTGGATGCAATACGATCAATTGATTAAAATCGGTATCTCATGCAGAAGGGAAGCTAAAAATACCCTGTTAAACCTACAAAAACTTAGTTGTATTTTCCCAGACTTCTCTTTAACTACGAGATCTTCCAAGCCACACTTAAGCGATAAAGACCTTGAGACTCAATCCGTCCTGCTGTTTCGTCAACCCTTGGCCACCCCGCCAGACTGCGACCTATTTGGCCGAGCGCTCTCATTTCTGTCCCCTAATATCCGACCTACTTTCTTCCCATCACTACGGAGCAATGAGTTGCCTAATAAAATTAATGCTGGGGACAAAATGTATGGGACTTGATGTGGGTGTGCTACGGAGAAGTGTTGGGATATTGCTGTTATTGGGAATCTATATATTTTATGGTTATTTGCGGGTTCAGACAGATTACAGAAGCACAAGTTCGTATAAGGTTTATGGAATTAATTTCTTGAGCTGTTTTTAATGTTGTCTGTTGAGGGTGTAGTGTATTTGCGCTGTGCCTTTGTCGTTTTTTTCACTATTTATTTTTGATCAAAAATAAAATAGTGAAAAAAAAGCACGATCCATCTCTAAGCTTCATTACATTAATAGGAAATTGTAGACATTTGACTACAAATAGAGAAAAACATGTATCACCAAACACAGAGAAATATAATTCACTGCGGTCACGGCCAATGCGCTACTCCAGCAATAAATGTTTATCACAACTGTGACAACTAAGTTTTAGCAATTCCGGAGTTTTGGCTAGACTTGCATGGCACATTAATTTAACGACAAGAGGGCGGGAGTTCTCAACAGTAGGGTAATGGATGGGAAGACGTTTACGATAATGATAGTCGACTTATGGCTAGGTCAAGGCTTTTGCGGTCGACGATGTAAACACAGCTTAATAGCGCAATTAGTTTCATAATCTACTGTGGGAATGTAAACATTTGCTTTTAATTGTAAGTTACTGTGGACTAAAATGGTTACACTAGTACTTTCCGATGATTGTAAGGAAGTAGTACTGAAATGATCTTTATTTAAGTAGTTTAGTGAAGCAACTGTGGCTCACTGAACTGTGTATTTGTTGTGATTATCAAAGTTAACCAGTGCTGCTGATGACAGTTTTTGCATGGGCGCACAATGCAGTACAAAATTTGCATTTATATCTGAGCACTTTTATGAGTTGGATAATATGTTTAATTGTCTCAGTTGTTCATTACATAAGTAGTTTCACCATGTCACTTAAAAAAAAAACCTGAAAACAACAGAAGTTTGACACTACAAACTAAATTTATCTTTATCTTGCTAGTCTAAAATTCTAATCGCTAAGTTGAAATTTCATATGCCTATTCATGAATAGTATGTAGTAAGTACATATTCAGTGAAAGCTGTAACAATGTACAATGTTTCTGATACAAGCGTAAAATATAATTAGACGTCGCCACTTCAAAAGCTGTTATTAATAACAAACACCTCAAAGAACTTGTGGTTTGTATGCCGTCATCGCATTCTAAACCAAGATTTAAAAAACATTATAATGACATTGTTATTCCGGTATTGTCTTGATTCTTTGAGCGCCTTTGTCCATTGTTTAATCTTACTTAGCGTTACTTTAATGTGCTTTTTATTGCCATGGTACTCGTAAAAAGTTGTAACTTCGTATATGGCAGAAGCTGTTTATAATCAAGAAAGTGGTATGGACATGATATCATTATACAACTTTAAATTACTACGAAACAACGTTTCGAGTTGGTGAGTTTAAGTAGTTCTCCCAAGCAGTTTTCTTGGAATACAATAGTTGATACACGAGTAAAATTTATCTTTTTTGCCATCGAAATCAGATACTGAATTTATCAATATGTTATATCTATTCGATTCGATATTTCTGGAAATATCACTACTCGATTACGATGACGTCTCGATACTTGAAATATATCGTATGTGGAATGTCATATTGCTTGCTTGATTTGTTACGGTATAAACCTACTACGTATATTATATTATAGTAATCCGTATATATTTGAATATTATAGCAATATTTTGACATTATGTGGGTGAGAAAGTTGGTTGGGTGAGACTGGCTATAAGATGAAAATGTGTTGAATATAACTATGTATAATTTACGAAATACTTACATATACCTACATATTTGTAAAGCTTCACGACATATGATGTAGATGAAATATGAGTACATACATACATATGTATATTACCTATGTAATTCAGAACTTTTTATATACGCCGGAAAAGCATCATCTACGCGCATTCTTATTTTTGTCTTAGCCTGTTTTTTCTAGATTTTTTCCACAGCGATATTTTTTCAACGGCAGCTCTGTAATAAAGTAGCGTTCGAAAAAATACGATGAAAAAATAAAGAAAGATGTGCCGGAAATATAATTTCGCACATGGCACATGGCACGCAGCTACGTAGGACTACGTACCTACAAGTTCTCATTTCCGGCGCGAGATGTACTCACAGCTGACATGACAGACTGTTTGTTTGTTTTGGAGAAACTAAAGACAGGTGAAGATGTTATTCGATTTCAATCATTCTACCGGACGAGAAATAATAGACTTGAAATTTAAACTCATAATTTTTAAATGATGAGAATCAAAAGATTGTCATCATTTAAATATTATGGTCTCATCAAATGTCAGTCTATTCGGAAATTGCAATAACTTAGTTACAACTATATAACAACTTAGTTATAATAACTTAGTTAATAAATTGCAGTAAAATTAACCCTTTAATTAATATCCCATGCTCCTGTTATTCCCATAGCACAATCTAATTAGCTGCATGCTTGAAACTACTTGATAAAATCTGTATTTCCTCCACAGTAGCTGCACCTTGCATCCCCGAGGGGGTTTAGTTCCCACATCCCGCACACATGTGATAATCCACGCTTTTAGTGCACAACCAGCTCGTAAAGACCTCTACTACCCTTTAATAGTTCGGCAGATGAAGGGAGCGGGGGAGTTACAGGGGTCTTCCGATTATGGTCAATGTTCATGTGAATTTACCGCCCTAGAGTTCACACGCACCCTTATTGGGACACACGGCTTTTAGTTCTGTTGAATAAAGAGGTCATAAAAAAAAACTTTGAGGATGGCTACTTGCATATTGCCAATAATTGCCATGGATTTTTTAAACAGAATTGTAATTTCTTTTAACTAAGCCAGTAATAATTGTAAATACTAAAGAATAAATTCTAATTCAATAATATCGTTGTTCATTTAAAGAAGATATGCCTTCTTGCGTGCAATTGATCAAACATTCATAGAAAACTAGTCAGTAAATTCGCGTTAATTCTATGGCCGCCTGTTTCACACATACGTGTTACAAATAACAAAAACTGTTATGAACAAAGAGAAAATTCAAACACGCTAGAATTGCATAAGCTAAAGGGCTTCTTGGGTAAGCGCAGGTTAATTTATGTGGGAGAGGCTATTACAATTTGTAAGTTTTTGTTCCGTATTTAGTTAACATGACCGCTTGCATGTTTTGTGTCTTCTTAGAAAGATTGGCTATTTGTGTTGAGCTAATTATATAAAGTGCGGCAAACAACACGCGCGTGTGTCACTTCCAAAAATAGTACTGGGAAAATATAATTCTGATGTTGTTTATTTTGATAGAGATAGTTTAGTTTCTATGATACTATGATTGGATTAGTTTGAGGAAAAGTGTTTGGGTTGTACTTGGGTTATGAAATAGTCGTACTTACAGTTTCGTTGCTTTGGTATTCCGCTTGTACAGAGAAGCCTGGAACAACGAGAAAACAAAGAATTAGTATCACATCAATATTAGAACATTTAATTTGTAAGCTTACGTTAGCTTTTTTAAGATTTCGTTAGCTTAATAGATGGGATTGATGACTTGGCTTTCTATCATGAAATGGTAAATCTCATATCCAGATTACAAATCTATACGTAATTTGTACGTAATCAATTTTGAAACTTTTTAAGTAATAGTTTTTGTTTGTGTAAAAGATAAATCTCCTTTATTATACTAATTACACAAGAGTAAGTACCCAGGACTTTCCTAGTGATTGGTGCCCCTATTTATCGATTGAGGCGTAAGTAATAACGATCACGGCTCACTGAAAGATGTAGTTTTACGGAACACCGCTTCAAGACATGCGATTTTTTTATCACTTGACTAGCTTTGCTTTCCGATTCCATTATTCTTTTACATGGAAAAGCTAGAGTATATCGTGATTTAATTTAGCGTGAGTAGTAGGTAGGTAAAGTAAAAGTACAAATATCAAGTTGTTGAATGCTGTTTTTACCAACAACTTGGATAAGGATCAATGACAGCGATTCGAGAACATTGGACCAAACCAAAATTAGCCGGACTAAATTTTTTATTTTGGTGCAAAACTAACTATAACCTATTTAGCGTTTCTTCAGAACTAAATTAAAAAAGGTTATGGTCATAGACAAATATGAACCAAATTGAGTTGCGTTCATCACGCCATCTAGTGGCAAGTAGTAATATTAGTTTGAAACCTGGACAATAGAGGGAGTAAATAACTAATTACTGCCCAATATTTTATCTGTGTGTATATTATGTCTGTATCATCTGTATTTTTTTTTCTTTGGCCCTAACTTTGTGTTGTGCCAGTTCTCAAGTAAAAATTATCATCTGCATCGATCGCTCACTCCCGAGACGTTGCCCTAGCAACAATGGTTTTGTTATTTTTTTATTTTGATTATTATTACCTATTTATGCTAATTTATTTCAATGTTTTCTAGTTAATCTTTAATGATTATTTCTTTCTTTCGTTCTAATTAACATATTTTATCTGTAAAATGGTAGTTAGTTTTTAATCATACCATGGGACTTATTTCATATAATTATGCTATGTAATTCAAGAAAAACAGGTTCTGGCTTTTTACACATTCTTTCAATGGATAAACTACTGCTGCCACGACGAATTCGATATATCCTTCAGGACGAATTGCGATAACTATTGAAACTGCTGTAATTGAAAGCAGAAACTCATATACAAGCAATACAAATACACGGAACTAAATTTTATACGTCACGTTTTAGATCTTGTCTAATTTGTCACTTAGCGATCAAATTTTAGACAGAAATTTCGTTAAATTATGTGCCGTCCCTCGAGCATCAATCAGCGGAGTTGACAAGTAATGAGCGAGTGGGACAACTATATCAAGAAAACCTAAGAGCGAAAGAGACAGGAATCGGATTTTGTCTTTGTCGAAATTTCACTTTTTGTTTCGTTGGTCATTACTCGGTAGCGCCCAACATGGCAGTTGCGTGAAAAATATTTTTGCTTTTATATGGTGATTACGAGTGCTAAGTGTGAAAAAACTTGATTTACATAGTGAATTATTGAAGAAAATTTCATAGAACATGGTGATTTGCTATGTAAAAGGCTGTAAGAGCCGTAGTGAACGGAAAGATGAAAATATATCCTTTCATACGTAAGTACGATACTTTTACGACAATGTGACTTGATTATGACTAATTTAGGAGCAATGAGAGCCCTGCTTTATTGAAACGCTATTTATATGGATTATAAATAGTAAAATAAGACTAAAAACATAAATTGTTTTTATGAGATTACTCGGCTAAATTTAAAGTATAGTAAACTGTTTTACTCGCAAAGCGTTTGTCAAACATAGTTGTCATTTTGCAGTATTTTGAATTTGATCGGGTTAAACGGTTTTTGGTGATACCAGTTTCGTTTTGGCAATTTACCCAAGAAATTAAGGCAAAATATTTTTTTATAAAGATGATTTGAGTCGAAATAGGCATAGCAAAATATAGGCATATCACTCTGCAAAGAAGCACTACAATAATGACAAAAAAAAAACATTTAGATTTTTTAATTATATACCACATATATATTTATTTTTATTTATATAGATTTCCGATGGATTTCCGATTTTTCAACACGTCCTGAGGATGCCACGTGGAGAGGCGAAACCCGTGTCGACGAGAATATCTTGCCGAAGGAGAACTACAAAACTTGAAGACACAAGGTACGGTGTTGGTAAGATCTTAAGAGCCACGGAGGCCACTTTGGTTAGGAGGAGAGGTGTGGCGGTAGTATATGGAGGAACACACCAAAAAACCATCAAGTTTGTTGTTTGAAGTCGGTTATGGAGCAGTCGCAGCGGAAAATCACTATATACATATTTTTTCCAGAGTTCCATAAATAAAGTACTCTGAATTGTAATGAAAAACAACGTAATCTGAATTTAAATAACAAAAAAAATTGTTAAGAAAAATACAAAAATAAAAGTTAAAAATGAAGTACATGAATTTAGATATTCCAAAGGAAAATTTCTGTTATTTGTAATATTCATGTACAGTTTTAGTTAAGACGTTTTGTAAATTTGTAGATATGTTTAAGTAGTTTTTTTTTAATATTCTTACTTTAAACCAGAAAAAATATTAACAAATTATTTAAGTAGTTGGTTATTACTTTATTCTTTGTTTTTTCAATGTAAATAGTTTTCCTTGAAATAAATATACATATAGTTATTTTGTTTACAAATCCTACTTAGTATAATTTATTCCTGCTTAAAATTTTATCGACATACTGTGTGTGCCATTTTTATATGAGTCCCTTTTTCAGGTGATAATAATGATTACGTACAACTTTTATACGTGTGTGTATGTGTGTAAGTATGAACAAAAGTAGGGGAATTTTTATGACTCTGGCAGCCCTGAGATTCTACGTCATTTGTCGTCGTCCCTTTCGGGTATACGCGCTTTTTCTGGTCCACAGGATTGAACGTCAAAGGTGCCGTCGAATAGCTTTTTGACGTTTTCAACTAAATTGAATGACCATAAACAATTCAGTCGTCTCGATCTAAAAATAGTTTATTCGTAAAAATAGTTTGTTAGTTCGAATAACAAAACCAGTTTGACAGGGACTAAACCCATTTAGTGGTAATTTAGTTTAATTGCGTGTGCCACCGAATTAGCACCCATATACTTTGCCTTTAACAATGACTTAATAAGGAAACATATATGTCATATCATTGTTTTTGAAACCTTGTCATACTAACTTAGGTATAATACTAATCATGTATGCTTTAGAAAATTTAATGTTATAGAGTGAAGCGAAGATATAGTAGTGTAAATACAAATTAACTTTCCCATCCGTTTTTCGCATGATTGAATCCTTGTGTATCATCACTTATTCTAGTTTTCTGCTTAATTTAAGCTAATTATTGACTGAAGTCTAACGAAGAACGTTTAGGACTCTGTCATGCATAACTGTTTTTCTAAGATTATTTTTTAATCGATATAAAACATATTAGTAGGTGGATTCTAATGATGAGAACGAAATGTGAGGACGCTTAAGAACAAGATAAACTGTGATAACTTCTCAATTTCGTCTCAAATCGTGACACAAATTGCCAATCAAAACTTTAGGAGTTGGAAACTTTACTTTCTTGGAAGGGTATTCCTTGCCCATTCTAACTCTAACGAATTACGACCATTTCGCTTCAAATATCAAAGTTTGAAACAGTCTATATGGTACGATGTTTCAAATATCTCATACAATCTTCTCTACACTGTATTTTATTCCATACTAGCTGTGCTCGCGACTTCGTCCGCGTGAAATAGTTATTTTAGGCATCATATTTATTTTTGCAAACAACCTCTTCAGCTTTATAAATTATAGCTGTTACCCATGACATGAACCGTTTATGCAGCGCACGCAACGGAAGTCCTCAAAGATGAATTTTCCCGTTTTTTTTGCCCGTTTTTTCCACATTTTCCATTGTTTCTTCGCTCCTATTAATTGCAGCGTGATGTTATATAGCCTAAAGCCTTCCTCGATAAATGGTCTATTCAACACAAAAAGAATTCGGAATTTCGGAAGAAGAAAAAATCGGACGAGTAGTTCCTGAGATTAGCGCGTTCAAACAAACAAACAAACTCTTCAGCTTTATAATATTAGTATAGATTACAGTCTGTCTCGTTTTAGAATAGATATTGAAAAGTTGGTTTAGAGTTCAACATTGTTCTTCAATTCGATTCAGCGGAGTTTAATAAGCTAGATTGGTAATTCAGTGGAAATTTTAGCTCAGATGCTTTATTCTATCCAGTCATATTCTATCACATACGAGTATTTCATACAAAAAACTTGAGATATTCGGCTTTGACAAATTGAATCAAAGCAATGATAGTAAATTACTGCATTTATTTGCTTTAGAAAAGTAAAATAAAAAAAAAAACAGTTAGTTTCTAAGCTTCTGTAGGTTTTGTGATGTTCTTGTGCGCATTAGAGAAAAATCTATACCTATCTCCATTTAAATATTATCGTAAGAAAGTTTATAAAACTGCGATTGTTAAAACATGTAAGAGTCATCTGGGGTGGTTCAAAAACTGTATATAAACTACACAAAATAAACATAAATATTCCGGGCCATTGCACTAAGCGCCATCTAGCCCCACACTAAGCAAACGCTTGTACCGTGGGTACTAGATACCAATAAAGTTCGAACGAGCTTATTATTCTCAATTCCAAAAACTCATTATTAGGCGTGGCTATAGATTATAAGTATGAATGGTCGAAGGCACAAACAAGGATCCTCTGTCACGGTTCAATGTCACAATCTAGGCCACTCATAAACGTTACGAGACCGTGACGAACAGTTCGACGATAATAGATGAACTGTACAAAAAATAACAAGCTGTTAGCTAAGCTGTTACATAAAAACAACAGCTTTTTTATTATTTATACCTACGCTTTACATGTTTTTAAGCGGTTTATTGGTATTATTTAGAATGTATAGCAGGATTAATTATTTATTCATAATATAACTTACAGGATATCAATAATTTTAAAGTAAGTAAAATACAAACAAAAAATTACACAAGAGAATGAATGTCAGGTTAAAAGATACTTTACTCAAACGCTAAGTGAGTTAGTGTTTTCTCATAAAATGCCTACTGCCTAAATGTTTAATGTCTTAATCATTCTTAGAAGCCGATTTAAAATAAGACGACTATGCAAAGCTAGTTCTAAGAAAGCGGTCGATGTATTATTTTCCTCCTATAATACCTACACATTGCTGCTTATATTAAACCATGAGTTTTGGTTTTTGCATTAAGTATACATAAGTGTTAATTATAATACGTATAGGTAATACTTATTATAATACATATGATAATAGCCTGCGTATCAACATTGCTTTTGTCATCTATCATTAAGTATTAAATAGATACGAGTGTAGATAGAGTACGTCTAACGAATCACCTTCCTAACAGAAATACGTCTGTCTGTCTATCTATCTGTCCAATGTCCATCCACGCTATCTACAGTCGCCTTTGAACTAAATTAGTTAAGTATTGTGTCTGTCTTCAAATTAAACTACTTCCTACTGTTAATTAACGCCTGTTCCTGTCCTTTGTTTTAATTAAACTTAACAGAATCTTAATTCAGTTTCGGATACGGATGGTCCTAATTAATGTGAATTAGTACTAATATTTCGCGAAATTAATTAAGGATTGTAATTATATCTAAATGCGAGTCTTGCTATTGATACATTTACGCAGAATAAAGCAATTACTTTTTGAGATAGAGATATTAAGACTTTTTGTACTTAGTGACCAACTTAAAAGCCAGCTTAATAGTTGAGGCAAATGTTATTAAATTCCTTTGCAAAGGACTTGTAGCAGCCAAACCTAAATACAGTCCCTATTCTATCTCCTCAAACGATATAGTGATACGTCGCTGGAACGCAATCATCCGTAAAACAGATGTGTATATTTCACTCGAAGGAGCGTAGAGACGGTTTGCGTAGAGATAAATTCGGGATAAATTCAGGGTGAATTTTGTAAAGCTCATAACCCTTTGAAAGATTGAATCCGTCAAGATGGAGGAGAATATCTAATAGAGCAGAGGTTCTTAAACTTAGCACTGGAGACCGCAAGATTGGATTTGTCAATTTAGGCGGGACAGTTTTGTTTAAGATACTGGATAGTTTAAAGTCAAACCATTCATAATCAATTTGTCGATTTAGAGGAGACGTCAAACAATTTGATGACTGGATGGACAGTTTAAAATTGACCCATTAATTCATTGGGTTTTTCTAAAAATAGGACAAAACAGATATTGGATCACTATCATAATTTTACTTGACGTTGAATATGGTAACTATATCGAAATCTTGATTTTTTAGCAGATTATGGTCTGTTTATGGATGTATGTATGTTAAAAAAAATGTATAGGATGCAATCACCACTACACCAGTATTAAACGTTAAACACAATATTAAATTCTTATTCATACAAAATGTTCTTACCTACATTCGTTCTGTCCTAGACCATAATAATCACTTACCATCTATGGAATTATGGCCAAGTACAAACCTTGTTCCGTGTTAAAAAATGTTTAGAACCACTGTTTAGAATCATCTGTCTCTAACGAGATCAATCAGACGCCAGACGTTGTGAAATGTTGTCCTGAACGTAGACATTTTACTTCCAGCCCACGGATATTTTTGGAGTGGATTTCAATCAGCGATAAGATTGGCAATTTATGAAAAAAATGAAGTAGGATTATTTTGCAAAGAATCCGATTTGTGTTTGACCACTCATGCGTATTGAAATTGATTGGGAATTATTACAATGGTAGATAAGTGTTGTGGGCGAAACTTTATAACAATGTTGTTTTTAAACGAACTTTTCTCAATTCATAATAAGTCAAAACTTTGTGAAAAACACAACACAATAATCACTTCTATTAATGCTGTACTTAATTCTATCTGTATTATCATAGGGGCACCGCCATTGCTTCTAAATAAAAGTAATTTTTTATTCAATTTAAAATGCTTCACAACCATTCCTTCGTTCTGAACACCAAACAGTCTCAACTACATGAGTCTGTTTCCGTACGTATTCATCTTTATTTCGATGACGTAAGGTGTAAATTGGAAGAGCAATCTGATATAACAGGATGTATTGTAAGGTAGTGTACACAATGTTACGTAACCACGGTGTGTGAAACAATGGGATATGAAGACAACAGTTACTGTGCCGTGAATCAATACCTGTATTTCATGTGGGTACGCGAGTTTGTTGTATTATGGCTCTCATGGATTGCCATAGTTACGGGATCAGTTTATGGAGAAACTTGGGTGGTATTGCTTTTTATTAGTATAGGTATAGATGCTAGGTTAAGCTTGGATATGATGTGATGTCGTGGAATGTATGAACTTTTTGTAATGGTATATCTATCTAAACTAACGGTAAAACCTAGTTCACTTACGTAACGTAAGTATCATTATTATCTACAGCCTTTAGAATTCTTAGAATTTACATATGTAGTAATAGTATACAAGTATGTATAAATCTGGAAATGTATAACTGTGTATAAATGGCTACATCAAAGAGAAATCCCACTTTCATATTATTATATTATGATTAATTTCTAGTAACATAATAGAACAAAGCCTGCAGTTTGTAGTATGTATGACCTGAAAACAAAGCGCATAATTTCCGGCCACGTTGTAGGAGGCAGTAAATCAGCGGCTGATTGCATCCGTCAGCGCAGTCTGCCCAGGGGAAGTCAATGGAGCATTGATGATATCAATGTAGGAAGTATATGACACGTCATGACCATCCCATAATACGGGTATGTTAGTATCGCAATATTATCTGCGTAGTGTAGTAAAAATGTAGTTATGTACTTGTTATATTTTTTTAATTATAGTTATGTATATATGTAAATTGCAAGTTTGAGCATTAAAATCAACAAATGGCATACATTTTAAAAACAGCCTACTCACAAATGTATCTCATGCTCAAAATGTGTCAAAATTACCACCAGACATTGTTTGTTTTGTTTGTCAACTTGTTACTCTTTCACGCAAAACTGAGTGACGCATCTTGATTTTTCACACCATAATACATAATACTTTTACTAAGTTAGGTAGACTAACTTTAATACCATGTACCTACAATACTGTACCTATCGGTAAACGTAAGCACTACCTGTCAGTATCGATGCATTGAAACACCGTTCGTGGGCGATAAAAGCCCGTTAGTTTCACATTTTGTTAAGAAGCCTGCGATTTTGTTAACATTGCTGGTACAAGAGGTAAAAGTATATATCTATATGCTGTTTCAAAAATACCGTTAGATGCTTTAACATTTAAAATAACGGTAAAATATGTTAAAGTACCAAAAATGCTCTCAAGGAAAGTATTTTTTCAGATAAAAGTCAGTTTTCTACAATTTTTTATATACACTTGTATACCTTTCGCATAAAACAGTACCAAATATCACGGTTTTCGGTTCAACCGTAATATAATGTGTTATCGAATGTGATTCATAAATGTGTGTGTAGTTGATAACATTAATATAACAACTGCACCACCTGCCTTTTGATAAGCTGATAAGCGTGCAGAAAGAGTTGAATTACTTAAATTTATTGATATTAGTTTCTTTTTTCAAAACAAATACTTATAGTAGTATAAATACGTAAAGTAAGCCGGTTACATCACAAGGTTTTCAAAATTTTAGATAAAATTTAGATTTTATTAAACGCTAAAAACTATTTTATGATTAATTAAGAGAGATCACAAGTCCAAATCTCAGTCATATATTACACTATCTACCAAACTTGTAAGTAATTGTGAGATTAAAAAGACTAACTACGACCTACTTTTAAAATAACTAACCGCATAAACCAGCACAATTTAAAACGCCAATTAAGTAAATAATAAATAGCTTTTTAAATCTTATCCACAAATCTCAACGCAGCAGAGGTTTGTATACGTATCATAGACAATGTAACGCAGAGACGTCAACTATCTATCCGCTTTTACAACAGAGTAAACAAGTGGTAACTCTATACGAATGATACAGTCGATCCTAATAATATATGTTTGTCCTACACGGATCAAACATCGCCCAATCATATTATATAGCTACCCATATACATAGGTATGTATCGCGTGATAATTGTATTGTTACTTGCATCACGTAGGTTGAAATGTTCTGTTAGTTATTATCGTAATGTAATATATGCGATCTCACATGACAATCAGAAAACGAATCTTTAGTGAACGACGCATAGTCATGTATGTATTATAAATGAGACGGTTTCAATATTAGTTTTACGTAGATTTAGTTTTTTGCTCTAATTAGGTGTTTATGGCTATAATGTCGTTATCTCGTACAATGTGGGTAGACCGCGCGAGCGCACGCGCCGTCACTTCCGGTGCTCATTGTGCGCGGCCGGAAGTACCCGATACCATCTACTGCACGGGAATACTTCGTGCAGAGCTGTGATAGCAGTAAGAGCGTATATTTTACTTTAATGTGTTAGTATTAAATCTGTGCTCAATAATATACTCAGGTTTATCTTCTTTTTTTAAATCAGGTGTAAATAAATGTCACCCTTGTTACATTACATTTAAGACGGGGTGATAATTAAAAATTATTTTATAAAAAAACCTTTAAAAAGTTTTTGTATTTAGCCGTTTTTCAGAATAGCAGAATCCTTCAATTCAGTTAATTTATATGGTGCACATGTTCTTACTCGCTTGCAATTAAATTAAAATTACAAGTGACGTATACGAACGATAAGAAACTTCAAATATTTTCTTAACGCACTCTAAAACCCACCTACAATAATTGCAAAGCCCTTACTGTATCACCTGTGTCCATACTCCGTGCACTTACATGTACTTACCAGCTTACGGTACTGTACACTAAAATAATGGCCGATACAGCCATAAATTAATGGCTCAGTATGAAAGTTTAATGGCTTGGTTCCGTACATTCTAGGCCTATACTTAGTTTATAACTGCAGTCTTGTGCCTGCTGCACTGATATCCACTGCAAAAGTTAGTCAAAGTGCAATTCACAAGTATTAGCAATTCACATTTGCAACAGTGGTTGCATACATTATACTCTTTAGCAACATATACCTACGTGCATATCTGTCATCTATACAAAAGTGTAAGTGTATGTTTCAACAAAAAAAGAAATACAGGTATGTATGTACACACATACAAATACATACGTATACCTACATATACAAAAACATTTTAAATTTGTTTCATTTTGGCATAATCAAAGTTTGGGGATAATTCATCATTGTAAACTCATCCCTCCTCTCATGTTGATATTTATGACTTTAGGATTCATTTGAATACATCTTTTTATGTTTCAACAATAAAATCGTAGTCTTACCAGCTATTTTATATTAATGTTTTCAGAAAAAATATATTGCAATAAATGTTACTTATCATTTATTTACTTTTTAATGATTTTCTTGCTGCTTCGTTTGGACTGATTAAGGCCAATCATTTATTTTAGAGTTAGGTACTCCATGAAACATATATGTACATGTGACTCATTTATGAAAATATTAAACTGAAATATTTAATTTTTTGTATTTTTTTATCATCACTATTTTTAGTCATCTCATGGTAGTTGCTACGCAATTATTGAAAGCCAAAAAACAAAACCGCGGTAGTCGTTACCTATAGAAGTGAAATCAGATTGAATTTGCGGAAGTGCAGTGAGCATTTGTGTCATTCTGCGTACTGTTCCATTGTTCATTGCAACTGAATTCAAAAGCATCTGTATAAACTATTCCATTACACGATATTTCGTCATTTAAAACCTATAGAATGATGTTTTCGTATCGATTTCATACCCGTTTAACTTTATATTGATAATTTGACACAGGTTTATGTATGTTTGACCGTGAGTAACTTGTTTAAAGCCTGTCATGTTTTTGTGTACCTTAATGAATCTAGTAAGTATTTAAATTTATTGTCATTTTAATGTACATATTTGCACACCCTATGGGTAAGAACGTAGCGCTCTGTAATACCTGTTACCTTCTTTATGTATCCTATGTTCTGTAAAGAAATGTTTTGAATTTGAATTTGAATTTGAGGTTTTATGTATTGCAAGGCTTCTTTCTTAAGTGATTGGTTTGTGAGACAACAATAAAATACTTATAGAAATTATTTTTTAAAATTAAAAAATAAATAATTAATTATTTTTTTTAATAAAATTTATGTTTTTTAAATATACCAACTATCATATCCAATATGATATACTTAGCATAATTTATTTTCATAAACTTGAATTTAAATGACATTGCCAATTCTAACATAGCAAGCGTGAACACAGAAACTCTCAGTCCAATGAATAGAAACCAAGTATACTCGTAGGAACACCATTTATTAACATAAGTACAACTCAATCGAGTAATTACATAAATTAAACTAATTAGAGCGTCATTCCGGCCGTTCATTTTCACCTTGGACAAAACCCTTTTCATAAACAAAGGCATTAATTAAAAATATGTTTACAAAAGAATGGCAATTATTTTCGCCATCCGCACAGGCTCGGATGTATGTTGTTATCCGAAGCATTACGATTCGCAATCCGATGGATTTGCACAAACATTTACGTAAGAAATTTCACAATTTTAAGTGCCAATGAACTTTACTTGATGATTCTTTGAGAGAAGTGTGTGTAATTTATGAAAATGATCTCTCGTTAAAAATATTTCGTTATTTTATTTCTAGTAAGTATGTACGTGGATACAGCCAGGTATTTTAAAAGCCTTAGAAGGTTAATTATATAAGTAATAATAATTTTGTAATAGGTACTTTTACGAACATTTATAGGACGATATTTTATTAGTATTTAAGTACTTTATTTAATATTCACATTTCACACTGAAGTCAAGCAATAAAATTGAACAATTATTTTGGGTCGCAGAAACTGCAAACTAAGTTTACAATAGCTATCACACGTGTGCAATTAAAACTGCTCATGCGATGGAAATAGCCGCTGCTCTAATAATATTTGTGTGGGCAACAAGGGACAAGGGTCGGCAAGATCGAGGCGATGCTGACAAGGTTAATTCTATAACAATACGAAACGTTGTATGAACGTTTTTTGTTTTTTTTTTTTTTTTTTACGTGGGATAGGTTTACGTTTGACTACAGCCTGCCTGATGTTAAGCATTGCTGCGTAGTGTGGGCAGTGCTCTTGGCAATATTGTTTCAATTTTTTTGAGAATCTTAAGGCTTTATTAAAGATTTTCTGACTGCTTTTTTATTCTGTAGTCTAGTTAGAAGTAGTATGTTTTGTTATTTTCGTGTTTTATTAACTCTCAAGTAAATTGTAAAAGCGCAAAACATTGATGTTCCAATTGGAACCGATAGAAAGGAAAAAAAGTGATATAAAATTCTTGTAATTTAGCAAGTATTTACTTACTATATTGGGCAAATGTAGCAATAAGATGCAACCCAATAAAAGAGCTTCCATAAATGTTTACTTTACTTAATATATAAAGATTTTAAGTATTATAAAAAAACAATACAATCAGCAGAGTTGTAGAAAACTTGTTTCGATTTATCGGTTTACATTGCGTTGGTACTTAAGTAAAATCAAGAGACAGCAGTTTCATAAACTAATAAGCAGTTTCAAGTTGACTTATTACTCATTTTATTATGATTACTGCCACAAATTTTACGCCTACTCAAGTTTACGTCTTCTTAGAGCAAGTACTTTCTCCCATCAATATTACTAACGTAAGCCTAGAATTATTAATGGCTAAGTCATATTCGGAGAATCCGCTTAGTTTAAGTAATGATTATAAGAAAAGATATACAGGAAATCTTCCATTTTAGTACCTACTAGGGGATGGCCGTGGCTTTGATCGTATCATTTCGGAATAAAATGTTAATACATATATATATATATATATATATATATATATGTATTAACATTTTATTCCGAAATGATACGATCAAAGCCACGGCCATCCCCTAGTAGGTACTAAAATGGAAGATTTCCTGTATATCTTTTCTTAGCCGTAACATCGTATATATATATATATATATATATATATATATATATATATATATATATATACGATGTTACGGCTAATACCCGAAGTGCGGCTACACCTAGTTTTAGCCGGTTAGAACTAGGTGTAGCCACTTAGTCTTGGTTAAACCCCGAATCGAGACATGTTTTGAAAGAAGTTGGCTCCTCCTCGCTTCGCTCGTCGTCGCATGTGCGTGGTAGAAAGCAACCTAACGAACCTAATCTACCTTCTGTCACAGACAAGTGACTTCGAGTCCATCACTTGCACTACAACAGGACTTGAGACCTAGTTTTACCCGAAAACAATCGGCTCGTGTTAGGTTTAACCAAGACTAAGTGGCTACACCTAGTTCTAACCGGCTAAAACTAGGTGTAGCCGCACTTCGGGTATTAGCCGTAATATATATATACATATGCCTACATAATCAACATATAAAAGCAACGATTAGAGCAACGTCACGACATGACAAACAAACTAGTTAACAAATAAAGTTTGTGTTATGTAAGGTTCAGAGACTTAGGGTCAAGCAATAAAAACTTAGAAGGCTAAGTTTGATACCTACCCAGATAAAAGCTAATAAAAAACAGTGCAAAAAGAGTAGGCAATCTCTCCAAGTTAGTTAACGAACAAGCCATCTGAAACTAAACTCAATCCCCCTTAACTCCAAGTTTTCTCTAGATCTAAACTAAACTTAATTAAGATTCCGAGGCACAGAATAATACAGAACCACGAGTCCTAATTATTATGTTCCTAGTATGAACACATAGTATTTTTGAGGTACGATTCGATCATAATAAAAGACAAATCTATACTGTGATATTGTATGTTTTCTTTGAAAACTTGGATATATTCGCACACTAAAAACGTATCTATCATGTACGTATCATGATATTTTGCTAAGTAGAAGTACTTAGATATGTACCTAGATAGATTAACTCTTTATTGTTGACACAATAAAAAACTGTAAGTATATATGCTTATATAAGCTTGATTCAAAAATGAATAAAAAAGGCAAAAATAATTGTAAAATACCAACGAACAAACGTCAATACGTAGTTAAAAGTGTATAGTTAGATAGCATTGTGTACAAATAGTGTGTATTCTGTAGGTTAACTATTCTTTTACTCCCCCTGGTCAATTTCTCAATGTCACTAGTCGCGTGCCAATGTGGCTTCTATGGCTTCTATTTTTCAAGCTTGATGAACTTCCCATCGACGGAGATAAGAGAGCGATTAATTACGAATCAATCAGCTTAGTGCTCGGTATTTTATGCAAATATATTGCCTCTTTCATTTGAATATAGATTAAGTTAAAATAATAATAGAATCGGTAGTGGTTCTTACATAAATATCAGTAATAGTACGTAAGTATAGCTTTTTTCTTTTATTATCGTGTACTCGACCGGAACTAATGTAAAATGAGTTCCAATACTAATAAAATACGAAGTAGGTAGTACGCTATGCATGAGTGCAACTCAATACCTACCGGTACATAGATTTGGAAATAAATGCAAAAGCTATTGATCGAATACGTTCGCTGGATTTTATTTTCCCCGAACCAATATTTTCGTTTATGCGTACAGGTATTTTACTATGTAAATGTTTGAGGATACTCGACAGATCCAATCTGGTAGCCTTTATTCCGGCCATAATACAATTTTGTAGTAATGTTTGTTTTCATGTATTGTTATTTGAAACGAGTAGTACTTATACTAAACGTTGTTTAACCTTTTTGTAAAAAAACACATATATTAATATATTTCCCATGCGAGGTTTGAATGAAAATATATTTACTTACTAGCATCGCTTTTTCGACATTTTAAACTAAAAATGTAAATTCTATGTACATATGTAAAGCTGTACGATGTTTAAATCAAGCCTCGTGTGAATCTATTCAAACGATCTGTTCATAAGCTATGAATATATAGCCGATTTATTTGGTTTATAAACGTAGTGTATTGGATAGCCGCCATATTTACATTCACAGTAATCTATGGAACTGCACTAGACCGTTAGTTTTATGAGAAGATATGTTTAATGATCATTTGGAAATAGGTGACGAGCTTGATAATGAACCTGGGTGATTAATATGGTTACCATTAAAACAACAGTTCATCACCGCGGTTGTCAACGAATAAATGTGGAAAACAAGAGACGATCTCATACTGACTGCTCTGTTAGCTTAGTTGGTAGTGGCTCAGCCTTCTAATCTAGGGGTGCGGGTTCGATTCCCGCATAACACAAGTAATTATGCATATTAAAATTTGTAATTACTTGTGTTGAGTCTGGTCGTTTGTATGTATAATAAGTATGTATTTACAAACAAAAATATATATGTATTAAATCCGCTATCTAGTACCCATGATACAAGCGTAAGATTAGCATGGAGCTAAATGGCGCTGTGTGATATGTTTTGAAATATTTATTTATTAATATTTATTTTTTTAACAGCCTCATATGTAACGAAATTTAAGTGTAAAATTAGAATCATTTTCAAATTAAGTCTGTAAAATAAAGGTCATAATTTAATGAAAGGAACAAACAAACGAAAAAATTTCTAACGCACGAGTGGTGTTATTTGAACCGTATGGTAATTTCTGAAATAGGCCATTGAGGGATAAAGCGATTTATGTACCTAACTCTGTTATTGCGTGGGGTCACATCAACCGATGGTATACGGATCATATGAAATCATGTGTTTAATTCTGAACCTGAGAGGTTAGGGATCAGTTGGTCATCATATTATGATGTCGTCACAGAATTATTTTCGGAAGATAGAACTGTGACACATAAACACCTAATTTTAGAAGAATTATTTCAGTTCTTGATGTTTGTTGGTGGTTAAATGTGGAACGATGAAGTAACGTATATTATTTATTCATTAGTATCAATTGTGTCTAAAAATAATGCAAAGTTTACTACGAATAAATCTAGACTAAACGCGTTCAGTTTTGCTATCTTGACTATGAAAATAAAGTGCGAAATTCAGTTATTCAAACATAAGTTTAAGTTTTAAAAAAATATGTTTAAAAGGCAAGAGTTCAATAATCTCAAATGCTTTTGGGCACTCAGAGCGAGTGTAAAACTTCACAATGCGATGTTTAAGCGGTTGTCGCAGTAAGGGGTTCAGAAAGTACCATTCTTGGAGCAATCCCCGGGGACCTCTCGAGAGTGTTTATTTGAGTTCAACGAGTGGATGCAATAACCGAAGAGTAACCTTAAGCCCAGATAGGCAACGGGGATAAAACGTTGTACCCGGGACACGTTTTATTGCGTTTCGAGTAGAAATAGCCTTTTTACGAGTTGCGTGAGGAAGCCATTCCCGGCTAAAAATAGCCCTTGCGTAGACATTATCTACGTAAGCTTCTTGCTTTTTGCCAGGGAAAATGTTTACACGAATCTTCCTTTGAAAAGTTTCGTGACGATATATCAAAAGGAAAACGGTGACCTTTCTTACGGAAGAGTGGCGACGGAGGGGAGAAATCTCGGGTTTAACTCGACAGCCTCGGCTATATTGCTTACTTATGTTATTATTTTTTGTTTACATTTTCCATCTAATCAGAAGTACATGCTCCTTTTTTAATAAAAATATGTTGGAAAAAGAGATAAAGCACATACAGGGTAGGGTCTACATCTTGCTGGGATATAGACGACTAGAGACGACAAATGTTGGAAAGTAAAGATTAAATTGATATGCACGACTATTGTAAAGTAACTGATGGTATCTAAATTGAGAGAGATTAAGCCAATCATGCTGCAGACATGCCTAGCCAGGATACGGCACTTCAAATAATAGATTTCAAAGTAATTGAGTCTAGTTTTTCGACACGAATAAACTATATTTAGGTCAGAAAGAAATTTACTACTTACTAATCTACTTTACTATTGGGCTATTTTATATTGTTGTCTAGAAGATTCAGTCTGAGTTTTTGTTTCACAACAACATGATCCAAATGTGTTTGGTTCTAAACTGATATAATATTAAACCGTAAAAAGACAAATTTTTAAAAAGGTGAATCCTAAACATTCAAAGCACCTGTAAGTAAGCACGTGCCTTTCTTATATCCTACAATGATAATAATATCATTACTGGAAGTATCTTCTCTCGGAATGGCAGGAACGCGATCGCACACCATTATGTGATGACACGGTAAACTGCTACAGAACATAGGCATTATAAACCAGGCACACCACGGATTTTAACTGGCTCTGTAACGAGACTACGGTTGGTGACAGTATTCAGAATAATAAACCGGAAGGTTTTGCCAGGATACCGATCTTTAACTTGGCAAGGATCTTGTT
The DNA here is from genome assembly GCA_964023185.1 of Macaria liturata. Classification (NCBI taxonomy): domain Eukaryota; kingdom Metazoa; phylum Arthropoda; class Insecta; order Lepidoptera; family Geometridae; genus Macaria; species Macaria liturata. The sequence continues at coordinate 6,460,642 of OZ026825.1, forward strand.
ACCAAACAGTTCATTTTGTGTGGGCTATATCAGGCATTTATTTGACATATATGTCCTTATTTCTTTCACAATGATGAACCGTCTATGGGGTGTGCTATTATTGCTATGGGGTAACGCTTCCTTATTATCTTGGTGATGGTGTAAAATTGCTATTTCATTACACGGTTATGTAATCCGAACGTCGGGATTTGTAATGCGAGGAAAAGTGATGATAAATGATAAAGTGAAGAATGGGATTCCAACAATAACTTCACATATTCGCATAGTAGGTATAAAGCAAAGTCGCTTTCCGCGTCTATCTGTAGGTATGCTTAGATCTTTAAAACTGCACAACGGATTTTCATGCAGTTTTTAATAGATATATATAATAGTGATTTAGGGTTCTTGAGGAAGGTTTTTATGTATAAATTCTGCTTTATAATAATCAGTTCAGTGACGATTCTTTATTGTTGTTGTGCATTCATAGCCAGTATCAAGGTATGGGTAAGCGAGTCATACGATGAGAGGATTTGCGTAACTTTTGATGTCATTTTTGTTCCTGACAGGTAAAATAATATCGTAATGTCTGTGGGAGTTTTAATATGTGAGCGATTTGTTCTTTAGCAGTTGTATTTTATGTAGTAGGAATGTGATAGAATGACAAAGATATACTCTGTTTCATATTCAAATACTGCGGTCAGAGTGGTTTGCGTGTGGTCTTTGTACAGCAGAGATTTAGAGTACTTTTACATTTTAAATGAATTTTCAACAAAGCTTTGATGTTGGAAGCCGTTTGTTGACCACCCTATTCTATGTTACTTGCATTTTTGCGTAACATAAAAATCTGGAGTAGCCTGTGAACATACCGCACAAAGGCTAGCTTAGCGCGTATTTTTTTGCCAGTGTTTTGTGTTAACCATTAACAATTTTTTTTCAGTATTCACGTCAGATAACTAAATTATATATAAATAAGGCTGTAGTCAAACGTAAACCTATCCCACGTAAAAAATAATAATATATATAAATAATAATTTCAGGATACATCACACAGCGCCATCTAACAACTTACTCGTAGTTAGTAAATGGTAATAGCAAAATTTTAAAATCCACCCAATCTGCTTATAGCTGTTAATAATAGGATCTTGGTTACCAAACAATAACAACATATCAATCATTAACCCTTCATTAGTAAAGAACTAAGATGTGTCACTTTGAAACATATGGTTACAAGATATTCATAACATTAGGATATTTTTAACTTAAATTTATTAGTTTAACTAATGTTAGGACGTGGTTACGATTCATTTTGTAAAAAGTTCAGATGAACATTTATTTAACTGTTTATTTTATTTAGCTAAAGTACAATTGCTTTTCCAAATTGAATTGATTTCAAATGCAAACAAATCAAAATGAACGCCTATGGAGTTTTCCTCTAGGTTAATGCTTTGCTTCTTCCAAAAAGGCTTAAGAATTATGATTCCACATTAGATTCGAGTACTCACGAGAATGATGATTACGTAGTATTATTATTATATATGATCACGAACGATAGACTCTTGGAGTCAACAAAGGATCGTGTGAAACTGACGAAATGTCTTGACCCGGCCCGACAAGCATTAATTTAATTGCCGGCGCTTCACCAAACTTGTTATCATAAATACTTTGTTACTTGGTTCTGTTTAGTTAAGAAAGTCTCTTTGTATTTTAATATTTTGTAATCAAGTACAGAATACATACTCGTATGTTACATATTTAAGTACTTACTAAAATAAAAATAAAAAACGTTTTCCATGGTAAAGAGAGATAAATAGCTACATACCCTTTTTTAATAGAGCAATAAATATGCAAACTTTACGAGTTCTATCCCGGCACTTACACCAGCGGTTTGCTCGTGTCAAACTGGCAAGCATAGACGCCATAACCCGTTTCAGACCATTGCCGTGTCCAAGGCGAGTACTCCCATAAACATAGCCTTGGCTTTGCGACAAATCCGAATCACTCGTAAAGTTCCCGAATAGAAAATTCCTCTTCCATGACGACGTATGGCATAACGCAATGCAGTGGGAGTGAAACTATTTATAACTACCCTCGGTCGGTGGATTCGTGCTCAATGTCACAGTTTCTTTCCCCGTCGTATTTATACGTCGCGCCCTTCCAAAATAAAAACGTCCTCGATGAAAACATATGAAGTGTTACGGAATTTCTAGAAGCTGTGTTATGTAAACACGAAATATGTATTAGCAGATTACAATTTGGAATGAGTGCATTAATTTTTGGAACGAGCAGAAAATTACTTCAAATAACAATGTTATAAAAGCTGTCATTATGCAACCGTACAATGTTACGCGTTGCATGCAATTTGTACCGCTCTAATCAAACCCAACCGTAACCATAGTACCTAGATGCCATTAAGATACATAATAAATGTCCACTAATAAAGACTTACGATGCTAAACTTCCCGTATTGCCGGCCATCCATTATCTAATACAGCCCATAACTATATCACAAAGAGAACGGCAAATATGAGCTCGATTGAGAAATGAAAGTAATATCGGTTCAAAAATAAATGGAGTGGATGAACGGCGAGCCCGCATGTTATTGTAGAGTATGAGTATCGAAACGGGCTCTTGGGCACGTTTAGCCAGTTCCAGCGTGGAAACGGCGCTTTAGGTAAGACAATGGAGAAAACCTTTTATATTTCAGATCGATAACCCTCGGACGCGAGCCGTTGACACGAGAATAGATGCTAACACAGAGGATCCCATTGTCAGCGCTTCTGCAACCGCTGGGAAAGTTTCGGGTCATACATCTAACCTCATTGTTTGGAGTCCCCTAATTAAAACAGAATAACAGCGAGAAGATTGCAACATGGAAGGATTGTGATGTTGCTCCGACTCATAAATCTCTGCATTCGGCTAAATAACTCCGTGACTTGTAATGTTGTATTAGCAGCGCCGAGTCCCACTCGAGAAAGTACGCTAGGAGCACAGGCAAAGAATGTTAATGGCTCCAGCAATTATTCTGTACGAACCTCGACCGCTACTCGAGACGGGATAAGGGACAAATTAGAAATGTGCGACGGAATTTGTTTTGGGGTTTTTACCGGCGGCGTATGACGCACGGACGCAAATAAGGCACGCTCCAGCCTCCCGAGATCTCGAGATATTCTTTTCAAGGATGGTCTCGTAACTCATAAGGACTGGAAGAATTGGATCACGCAAGCCCAAGTTTAATGAAGGTTTTGCGTGTGAGTTACAATTTTATAAGGTCAACTGCCATTAATTTTACTGGCACTTTGTGAATGGACAAAAGATATAAAGTCCAGTCGCGTCTCCTCATACTGTCGTACGTGACTGTCGGAGTAGTACCTAAACTGAATATTAACAAACTTCACGATTCGAGCATTGCCCGCAAAACCATTTAGGTTGCAGTAACTAATTCTAATGAGGCTTTTTCTGACAGCTGAATTAAAAAATAAAAAATAGTGTAAAAAATGCTCAACAGATGGCGTTGTATGTTGCCCCTGTACAAGCGAGTTCTTCATAATACGTGAAACGGAACGTTACATAAACTTTACAATGCAATTTTATTTATATTCAGTATGAGTGAGACAAGTTTTTGGTAAAATTAATTTATTCTGGTAATCAATTTACAAAATACTAATATAAAAGTTAGACAACGATGTCTTTAAAAATATTCCACATTTTTTATTGTAAGAAATGGAACGTTTTCATTTGACATGACATATATTTTGACATCCCACCATCCATGATTTGTGTTTGTGTTGTATACATTTTGTTTTGTGTATGTATTGTCTGTGTTTGTGTTTTCGAAGTAAAATGAAGAAAAACTGAAATATTGAGTTGTTTTTGTTACACCAACCTACAAGTTCAGAGTTCATTTAGTTAAACAATGTCGTCCGAAAAAAGAAGAAGTATTTGCCTTGTGATGTTCTGTAAGAACATCTTTGGTGTACATTAACAGCGACATCTATTGAACCTATTTTAAACTATATTTTTTTTTAATTGGCTCCCGGAAAAAGCTTCATTAAAACATCGATATTTCAACGCGAACAAAGTCGTACTGTCAGTGTTCGTTAACCCTATGTATATTTAATCTGGTATTAGCTTCAACCCACACCAACTGTCTGTGTTGCAAATATTAATTTAAATTTTACTAAAAGTTAGGAGGCTACAACAGAAACCACTTAGTTGAGATTTTAATTTAAAATTCTAATTCAGCATTGACTTCTAATATAGATCACATCGGTGGAAGTTACAAATGATTCACTGTCCAAACCACTTCATTATACTTTTGAAATTAGTTAGCTTTAAATGATATCTTATAATTGAGTGTTCCAAACCCACACTGGCTCGTATGTGACGTGAGTGACAGTCCAATAAATCTTTATCGACCAAAAGCTAAATAAGGAGTATAAGTATACTATAAAAGCTTCGCTGTAGATTTTGATTGACACCGTCTGCATACTCAAATACAATTCAAACAAAAGCGGATATAAAACGATCCCTTTATCAAGTTAACTGAAGTTAACTTTTTCTAACGAATAACTAACAAAATCCTAAAATTATTAGCAGGAAAATTTGTTGTGAATGAATTAATGAATCTATTAAATCTGAGAAGATTAGCAAAGTCAATATCAATTTTGAAGGTGCCCTGTTTCCAAGACATTGAATAATCAATCTTCACGCTAAAAAGCTTAAACAAAGTTAAATTCTATTTTAATATAATACAATTTAATGATGTAACTATCAAAGAGCGAGCTCTGACTTGCCAAATATTGGACAATGATGAATGGATCGAGGCGTTTCTATGGTATAAAGCAATTTCTTCTTGCATCATAACTGTTCCGCAATCAGAATTACTGCTATTTGTATTTTGTGTAAGCATTGCTTATCTGAGTTTAAGTTGCGTTAATGTTTGCTGCAGCGTCAAGTCCGTTATCTTATCCACGTTATCAAAGTGTGATAACAGACGCATTTAGTCGACGATCGTTTCGTAGTCTTTTGTTTGTATTTGCACACAATTTTGTACAATTTATAAAAACTCAATGAACAATTGAGTTCATAATTAGAATTTGAATACTGACGAGATATGCACGTGATAAAATACGTAATTTATACAGATCTTATATATTTCGAGGTTACTAACCTTGTCCGATGTTACCAGAAGTTCAAAACCAGACATATAAGTGGATGGCCAAAATTGTCTCTATCTCCTACGCTGGATCTGCAAATCATGATTAAATCAACAAAATGGTTGCCGAGATGGTTGTGGAGTTAGAAAGTCATTTTGCATAATCATGTACTCACGTCGATTTGCTACTTGACTTATATGTACATAGATACAATGGGTGATGTAACGATATGCATCAAATGTTCAACCTGACTATTCTTATGTGAGCTTGCCTTTATAGTTATTGAGTATTTGTTACCAGGCTTAGCAAAGGGGGTGACGCCATTTTCACGGAGACTACAAAAATACGGCATCTATTTCGAAGCGAATTAAATAGTAGACAAAGACACGTTATACAGTACTTAACTGTATTGTTATGTATGTTTTCATTGTAGAAAAGCAGTTAAATAATTTCGGAGTTGGTATCAAAAGTTTGCAAACCAGAGGCAACTACTCCGTCATGTATGTCTGTAATAGCTTACTTTATTTAGTTCTTTCCTAAAAGTTATTTTATAGTATTGATCGACCCTTATACTTTACTTAACCGTTATAAAAATTAAATACAGTACCGCCAAGGTTATTTTTTTTTATCACTGCAATGCATCAGCTAATGAATCTACGTTATATCATGGAAACAGGTAGTGCACGGAACATAATAAACCAAATTAGTTCCGCGTTGGTATCGCTGCAATTAATTTTGATACAGTAATTTATGGATACCGTAATTAATCAAAATAATGATAAGGACGCTTAGAAGGCTGGTGGAACAATACAGTTGGAATTTTGACGATGTTATGTTAATATTGGAAGCAAAAAATATTGTTTTTGGGAACAAGTGTTTGAATACCTTACATTAAAAATAATACAAATCATGCACCCGTTTAACCGCTGTAAACTCAGCAAATTTTATTTATAGGTCAACCAGCTTAGTGAGCAAAAACAAAGCTAATTTTGTTTGAACATGGTATCCCTAACTCAGCAAGTGTCACTAAAATATTTGTAGGACAAACGTCAAGGGTCGGATAGTCCGTACTGGCCCAATTCTTGACCCCTACTTACCGGACAAGTATTTTCTTATCATTATTAGATTTCCATGAACGACCGTTCTTGTCTCATAATGGACACGGTAAATAGGCTATTTTGAACAACAAAACATCGTTAATCTGGCAAGGACCGAGGTTCCTAATTGGTCGGTGGTTGGTCATATTACTTATATCATACATTTTATCTTTAGCAGACAGCAGTAGCTTAACAATTGGTATAGCTACGAGTATATTGAATAGATTGGTTTAATATCCCAATAGGTACATAGTATGGATCGAAGGCGAAGAGAATCCAAAACAAATATTGATACGCCCATTTGTGATGCTCCATTCCCTATTGTTGCCGTACGTGGTCCAATTGAGCTAATATTGTACTGCGTTGCGTAATCCTATCTAGCTCTATTAAATTTACGAAGAGCATTCACTTTAATTTCAATTTACGTTGCAGTATCAACTCAGATTTATTTGGCTGACTAGCCTATCATTACTTATTTGTTTGCGTAATAATCTTTCTTGTCTTAACTTTAAGAGACATGGCATAGAGTATACTTATCTAATATGCAAAATGAGGTCATAACTTTTATTCCAAAAAGGAAAAATTGCATAATTTAAACAGTAAAGTAAACGACAAGCTAAGAACACCATTTTAGCAAAAACTTTCCAAAACTAATCGGAACAGATCAAAGAAAATTGCCTTAACGACTGCTCTCATGAAACGAACACGTACAATACACCAAGTATTGTCTATGAACGATTTCTCGGCGCTAAATAATAATGTGTCATTTAGCATGTGCCTTCGAAGAGCGTGGGTCGTTAGTTGTGCCACGTTGTGCGTGGGAAACGAGACCAATTGTGGTCACTTGTTATTATAGCAGCTAGCAACTGCACTCTCCACCGAATTGTAAATATTGAACCACAGATTTGAGTCTACAGAGGATTTGAGAGAAAAATCGTTTGTTAAAGTCAATATTTCATCAAAATAAAGATATAACCATTTTGATACTTTAACAAAACCCAAGAACCAATCTTAGCTCGCACCGTTAATAATGATCAAGGGGGTTATTAGTAAGTGTAGAATTTGTGCTGTAGAGCTAACAAGTAAACTTAAACGTAGTCCTACTAAACGAAATCTGATAAGTTCACATTTACATAAATAAATGTATGAATTAAAATTTTAAGACATGCATGTACCTACGTAGATTCAACATATTAGACTTTTAATTAGGTAAAGGACTTTACTCCTGTCCCGGAAGAGTTATAACATCCAATAAGCAGAGTGATATTAGCTTAAAGCGTAAGCCAGAATTCATTAAACTGTTTAATACATCTACATAAAATAGCTTTACTCAATGTGTTATCAAAATTATTTCATTAATTAACTTATTTTTATTTAAATTATTTAGTATACATAACTCAATGCTCATTAGTAAGATACCTTGTTTTTTATTCTCACTTTTAGCTGTGCTTTTAGTTAGATGCAGATAAAATTAATATAAATTGTAGCAGAGTACTTAGGTACCTACCCAAGAAAATTACCGCAAAACCTTGCTTTCAGTTAAAACGTTATGTTTAATTAAAAGGAATTATATATTTATAGGTACATCTCCGTTTTGTTTTGGCAAAAGGCTTTTGCATGATTATCATAAAACGTCCAATTACGCTAGAGATATTTTTCATCCTTTCCTCTCTCAACCCGGGCTAGATTCATAAGACTGCATTTAAAAACATCGCCCTTTAAAAGGGTTGGAGATAATAAATGCCATGAATCACAGGATGCTTTGGAATGTCTGACCACACGTAAAAGCCTCAAGAATACCGGATGAGTGAGTCAATCTCGTGAATGTAGAAAAGTAATAGAGTGACATTTCTCAAACTAAAAGATGTGTAAGATGTATTCATAACTAGCAACTAAAACTTTATTTACCAGGTAATATTAAAAAAAGAACTAACGTGGCTTAGGTGCGTTGAAGTTGAGAAAACACTTGTGCAAACATAGCTTTAAACAATACAAGTGATCAAAAGCGCGGCCGGCCTCCATCGGTGTGATTAAAAAAGTTTCCGCACATAATGTGAAATTGTTTCGTTGCCGGGAAAAATGTTCTCTTCAAATTATTACAACACAGAATGACATGATCAAATTTTAATTTTTAATGAGTCATTCATTATTTAACCATTTGAAGACGCAAGTTTGAGTGAGTCATGCTAAACTTGCGATAGGTACTCCGGAACGAATCTAGACCATACTTCATTTTTATGAGTTTCTGGTATGAAACAGTAGAAAGTGTAGAGGTATATCAAGATTGCAAAAAGACAATGGAAGCGACATTCGAGAGAATCAATTCCCAAGGGAAAAAATAATCGAGTGGCAAGTAAGAGCGGTAATTGCTTCGGCATTATCGATCGGTAAATGAATAGCGCTTTCTATTCGTATTGTATGAATGGTAAATATTCCGCAATCGAGATTTGGTGGGTGCGTCTATTGATTTTAGTTTGTTAGGGTTCAAATTAGACCTTTTTAGAAATAGGGAAAAAATATTTCCAATCAATAAATGTCTTTACCACACATGAGTAAAGTCCTACAATAAATGTATACATGTAAGTACGTACAAAATTGAATCTTAGATACAAATTGGTATGTTTTTTTCTGGGAGCATGATGAAAGCGCGTTCAGGCAAGGTGTGATTTGGCAACATGCGTGCTGTGGCCACTTGGCCAGGTGGCGAAACTGGTTGCCTTCCCCTCTGCGGTCACGTGAGCTCGAATGCTCTCAGATTTTTCAATATGTCTCGCACATTGCAATATGAATAGCGTCTAAACAGGAAACAGCTGATAATATTGTGGTTGTACCTACTGGTTTTGCTCAAGCATGTGGTATTTTTTGTATTCTTTTCTATTACCCTGTGATCATATTCGGATTTTTCATTATATCAATTATATCTTTACGTTAAACTCTTATAATAGTAAGTAAGTTTACACATGTGAATGTTAAACAAAACAGTGTTCTTTAGCCGCTAGCTACTCGCACAGTCGCGGTTCTCCGTTTCAAATCCCATTGTTATATGTAACCGAAGATTGGTCACGAGGCGAGCAGGTAGTCAGGTAGGTACGTCCATATCTAACATCTTGCAAAAGGATACAAACCGTTAAATCTTAGTTTGAATTTAAAACAAAACGAATCTAGAATCCCCTTGAATAAACTAATGGCTTGCAATTAATATATTTATTTATTTTTGGCATTGAAACGAAGATCTTAGTTTCCTGCTTGTAAGGTTATGACTTACTTAAGTTATACTTGTGGTTTAGCACAAATAGACCTATTAAAGCAAAGCAAGTTGTAAAATATTAGATTCAATTGCCACTTTACGTTTGAAATTATCCCGGTTAAGTACCCAGCGCTAGATTATCTGTTTGAGGTTTATTGACTCCAATCAAACATGATTACTGTTATTAGACTCTAGCCTGATCAGCCGATTGAGGTTAAAATTTCCATCCGATGTGTGTCACTAGACTTGCAACTCTGCCAAATATGCAAAACGAGTTTATTTTTATTCTCGTGCAGGTTTGATTGAGTTATTATTGATTTTAATTTGATTTGAGGATGAGATCGATCTGGTTATTAAAAGCGTTGTACGTACCTAGGTACCTACTTAACTTATGCATTGATCATATTGTACTTACATATTGTGTATTTAGGTTTATTCAGGCTTCAATGTTTTATAATATCTTCGTACTGAAAAATCGTTACAGCAGATGAAATCTCAAGTGCGTGTTCGATGGATGTAGCTACCTACAGGACCATTTGCCTGCCTTTCCTAGAATCTGTCAGCTGTCAATATTTTGTAAATAATATCATGACACATGTTGTGTTGTGTTGTGTGTCATCAACTGCGCTCGAGGATAGAATAGGTCTGTTTATTTTCGCAGCTGGACTCGTCTTCCATTTATGAATCGTGGTTATTGATTTGTTTATCTGTATTGATTTAGTCATCACCTCTTTTTGTACATCTGTTTAATCTGTTAATTTTTGTTTGACACCTTACTGTATTTAAAAGACCATTTCACATTTCTTATAAACAATATCCTCCAGTCAGACACTTATCCAAATATATTGAAGAGGACCAGATTATGCCCTTTATACAAGGGTAAAGGAGATACCTCAACAATAAATAATTACAGGCCTATTACGATTGTGCCAACGATTTCAAAAATTATTGAATCCATAATTTCGGATTCAATAATTAAACATTTAAATGCCAATGACTGTATAGCAGACTGTCAATATGCCTATAGGAAAGGGAGATCGACCACATCGGCAACCCTAGATGTAGTAGAGGCCGTGATGAATGGCCTAGAAAACAAGAAAAAAGTGGCGGCCATGTTTATAGATCTTTCAAAAGCATTCGATTCTGTGAATCATGAACTACTACTACACAAACTTAAAGTATACGGAATTAGAGAAAATAAATTAGAATTATTAAAATCTTTTTTAACAAACCGAGAACAAGTAGTAGAAATCAAAATAAATTCTAAAGCACACAGATCTAATACGTTAAAAACAAACATAGGTATCCCACAGGGATCCTCATTAGGAAATGTGTTATTCCTTTTGTTTGTGAATGATATAGCCAAAATTAATATAAATGGTAAGATTATACAGTTCGCCGATGACACTACAATTGTCCTGGCTGAAAACACAATAGAATCGCTACATAATAGTATAAGGGACACATTGTACAAGCTCAGTGAATGGTTCCATTTTAACGGACTAAAACTTAATGCTGACAAAACTAATATAATGTTTTTAAACGCAGTAACCGCCAATCAAGCGCCTGTACATATAAGTTTTCACGACGGAACTGTGCGTCTATCGACAAATGTAGTAAAACTACTGGGGTTTGAAGTTGACTCTGCCCTGACATGGAAACATCACATTGAGTGCACGTGTAAAAAAAATGGCCAAAGGTATATATGCCTTAAAACAGCTAAAGTCTATATCCACATCAGAGACTTTAAAGGAAACCTATTATGCATATATACACTCAATCTTGTCCTACGGAATCATTTTGTGGGGCAACTCAACGGATTATGAGAGGGTACTCAAGATGCAGAAAAGAGCAATCAGAGTACTAGTTGGAGGAAAATTTGATGAAACCTGCAGAGATCACTTTAAAAAACTAGATATTCTAACTTCAGTCTCTGTATACATTCTTGAAATATTAAAGTATGTGAAGAAGAACATGCATAAATATAAACTGAAAACAGTACAGAGCAAAAGAAGCACAAGAAATATAGGAACAGTGCTAGAGACAGCTATTCCAAGGCTTAAAATGACAGAGAAATTGCCACTGCGAATGGGCCAAATGTTGTTTAACAAACTTCCGGAATGTATAAAAACAATGACCAATGAAGTCCAATTCCTAAAATATGTTAAAAAGCTATTACTAGACAGAACTATATACACAATTAAGGAATATTTTTCATATGACTACAGTCATATTAAAAATGTTGATTGCTGTTGTCATAATAATTCTAAACTAATTAATTAAGGACACATAATTTTATACATTTTGATTCATATTTTAAATTGACTATCTAATCTAGCCCCTATACAGCTAAAATAACTATAAGTTTAATTTTATTTCAATGTAATATTAATTAGTAATTTTTTTTTGACGAGACATGACTGATGCCAACACCTATTATCATTATAATAAGTTAGTTGTAATTCTGTATGTCAATAAAATCTATCTATCTATCTATCTATCATCTGCTTGCTTTATAAATAAATAGGGCCGTTTTTAATTATGATATTCTTTCACATAAAACGATGATTATGTTTATGACCTGATGTCCAAGTACCTACCTATAATGCATGAGGTCAGTTATATTTTGTTCATCAAAACAAACGTGGTTTTTGCTTCGACCACAGTCCGGTCTGTTGTATTTTTTTCTTTGATGGACTTATTATTGATCAGAAGCAATAAAGCTCGCAATTAAAGATAGGTTCAAGTGTTCTTTGTTTACTTTCGTTTTACGTTTCATTTTGCATTGAGAGATAAGTGTGCATATTGCTTATACATATTTTTAGGTCATGACATGTTTACGCTCATAAATACTGCAAAAGATATCTAAGTATTTCCTAGCAATTCGTGCCAAAGAAAGCAAAACAAATCACACATATAAAACTTAATATAAAAAGGGAGGCAAATCTACCTCCATGTGTCTTCGTAATGTATTCATCTCATCAGACATTTTCAATGTTCCTCTTGTCTGAAAATTCATGAGGCTCATCTCATTTACATATCGCTACAGAAGCTATCTGAAATGATAATAACCAGCAATTATATCGGTAGCTGTATAGGTGTACTTTGCTTACCGTAATTGGAGGACAGTTCCTTGTTATCCGACACAGGAACAATCAATATGCAGTATACAACTCTCACAGGATCTCCCCCGTTCGCAGCTGAGACATCCAGCTATCGATTTGCATGCTTCTCCACAAAGAACACTAGCACTAGCACGTTGTTCAATAACAAATACCAACAAACAGACGGTTCTTCGGATGAATGGAACGTTAAAGAGTTTCACTTGTCAATAAGCCACCGTCTTTTATCCGTGAGGCTGTAATCACTTTAACTGGCACTAAAAGACTCAACTGTGGACAGGTAAATGCAGGTTTTAGGCCGTAAAATAATACACTCAATGTATTGATTGTAGAAACACTGAATCAAAACAATGCAAGTAGCGAGGCGCGCACCGCACGTGCCGCCCCGCCCGCGGTGGCCTCCAGACTGGTGATAGGCGCGTTCGAAATTCGAATATTGCGTTCGGATGCGCTCGTACGAAGTTCGCTGCGTCCGAGCGCTCAGCCGCTACTTCGGCCGTCATCGGGCGCAGCGCCTGTGCTGTGGCAGGTCCGGCAGGTCGCAGGTAGCTCCCGCCGGTGTTATTATTTTGAAACCGCACTGCATTCGCACTTGCAGTTTTATATTCTGTGGCACTGCACGCCACTTCCACACGCGGATTTTATGCAAGGCGCAATCTGCATGCTCGTTTTGGGGTTCCAATGGCACCGGAACATCTGATATGCGATATCCTGATTTTATAAAAGTAGCAATACTATCTAATTATCCGTGCCTTATTTTCTTGCCACTTTTTGTTTTTAATTACCTAATATTTTTTAACTTGACTAAAAGCAGCCTATCGGCATAATAAAAGTAAACTATCTTAGAGACGAATGAAGATACCTAGGTAGGTAAACCAAAACCTATTCACGATTTAACCTTTCCGTAATCCAACAATAAACCACGACGAACATCCATTTAAAGCCCCAGATACATCAAGTAAAGATAATTTCAATCCATTTGGTTTGGATCCGTAAACGAGAGCATTCATCCCGGTTATCTGAAGGAAAGAAACGTCTCAGGTCTGTGACAGTGATGCATTGTGGCATTACTACAGTAAAGGTATCGTACGTTTAAGGGGTTCTAACTTACGATACATTTTGAACAGGGGCTTGAGTTGACTCTTGAACTCTTGAGCTATGCTTGTATGATTGCTTTTAAGTATATGGGGTGGATGTGTCCTTTTCGAGATATAAAACATTATTTTCATTTTTATTACCTCTGTGCATTAGGGGGAAAATTCTTAAGCTCGCGGTGTTGTTGTTTCGAAAACTTGCACATTATTGCAGCTCAAATATCTATCTGTAAAATTTTGCATTCATTAAATCCTTTCTATTTGATTATATGTGCACCAACCAGACCCTGCCCTGCCTGACCCTGCCTGTAAAACTTAGGTAAAATGTTGTATCCAAGTACCTACTACAAAACATGGCTAGAAAAGTATAGGTTAGTGATAAAATAAATAAAAATAAAATAAGCCTTTATTACTGTTTATATACAATTGATTATTATCTATTAATACACAATTAATATTAATGGACAAGCTGTCTAATGTAAATAGTTATTAATAGAATAGATAATAGGTTAGTGATAGTATTGTTTAAATTGTTATACAGCGTCAATCTGGTTTTAATATCTTTGGAAGCATTTAGAATCCTAATTTCAGCACTGATTTTATGCACTAGCTCTCAATAGATGTACCAGAGTCCAGGTTTCTTAGGAGCAATAAATTAACAAGAGATAACAGGATTTGCCACCCGGTACTTATCAGCGTTTGGTAGTTGGCAAGAGCAGACAAACTGTATTTTGAAGTTATAGCCACAGGGAATCCATGTACAACAAATTATTTCATAAATAGTATAGTAGTATTTACAAATATAGGTATTTACAAAGGTGGTATTATGCACATATAAGTGCGCTATACCACCCACAGGGCGTGAAAATTAAAATTTACTATTTAGATGTCAAAATATTACATTATGTCAATTACTACTTTTTACTAAGCACTTAAATTTACTTAGATTTTTTGCATAAAATTCCATCGCGTTATTCTTATAACAGAAACTCCAACAAAGTTTTATTCAGAGAAAATGTAAGTATGATACTAAAATTGTCCCTAGAGAATACTCTTGCCTTCTAGCATTTTTTAAGTTCTCTTGAAAGGAAAATTCATCGATTTTCTCAATCATGCATGATCACGTAAGTATATACCTACCTATAAATGGGTGCTCAAGAAAACAAACAAGTCACGAAAACTCATAAGTATGTAACTTTTATACAATGTATTTTCATGGTGAGTAAACAAGGGAAGTGGAACACTCCATCATTAAGGTAACTTATTATTATTAGGGTGAAATAATCCCCTTCTTACAAACTGGACTATTTTCGTAACACGTGACAAGTTTATTGACTTCTAATCAGAATAGTTAAGTAGTAAAATGTATATCTAAAGGTAAATTTAATGGATGTACGATTTGATACGTAGGGTAAAGTAAGAACACGCAGAGAAAATGCAGATAGTTAGGTGGAGAAAGAAAAACGCAATTCCTCCAAAATATCAAAATAAGCAAGAGATGGATGTCAAAGGTAAATACAAAATTTTGCCATTCACGACTATCCGAAGTTATTTATGGAGAAAAATAGAATTGTTTGCATTAAATCTATGTCCAAAATGAAAAATAAAACATACGTTTATGGACATATTATATTAATCATGCCATTTGTGTAATTCTCTGCCAAAGAATCAACGTCTTAATCAAAAGTAAAACAAGACTAGCGAACAAGTTCATTACAAGGGATTCATTACAAATTACCCCATAACTCAGAGTGGTGTATACTTTTGTAATGGCCGTAATATCCCATAATGTGCCGTCAGGTTATAATGACCGAGAGATTCTACCTGTGTGGTCCCGCTTAGAACGCTGGCTGAAATTATGACCGCGATCGTTCAAGGGTAAGTTGATTATAAAAGTTATGATACACAGAGTTAGTGATAACTACGCAGCGTCCTCCTATCCCAGGAATCCCTAAAAAGCGCCCAGAAATCCTTAAAACATCAAGCGCCGTGGGGTGTATTCAAAGGCGAACCAACATCTAGTAAAAAACAAAAAGAATTGAATTTTTTAACGAATTACGAAAAAAAAAGTTTTTTGCATTCATCTGTTGTACTATCGCTGAACCGCCATCGTTCCGCCCCTAACTTCGTCGTGCTCAATAATGATCAGTGGCTCTGTATAATATTTGGTTGGGGCGATCAAGAGAGAGTTTTTTTTAAGTATTTATTGATCCGTGATATTGGTTTTCTATAGATTTGATTTAATAGATTACAGATGCGTATGCGTGGTAGCGGGTTTACTGTATTATTATTTTTCTAGGAAAGATAACCTTATGGATGATTTTAAAATTTGGACGAATCTTGGTTCGTTTTGGTGCCTTATTTTTGAAGAAATATTTAAATATGAGAACAATTTTTAGACCCAACTTGTGTTACTTTACTACGAGTAAATAATGTCACTTGACCACTTCTACCCGTACGTTTTTGAAATGTATATATACCAAATTGAAAACCTACATATAATATATATAATAACGTATATAGATAACATGTTACATAATCATTAAGGTAGGGTCGGAAGGTTGACGCATAAGGATTGTCAATCATTTAGCAGGTAGGTGAGTAAATACTGAATTCGTATGGGGTGGGAATGATCGATAGCCATATTGATAGAGTTGCTTACTAAGTTACAGGTAAGTTACTCGAATGGAAACAATAGTGTATCAAGGGGAATTATAAAGGGGCGAAGAGTATTGATCTAATATGTTAAATATCATGATTGAGTTCTGAGAGACTTGGGAATGTCCATGGCATTTGCCGAATTCAAAAATGTTTTAGTGATTTAAACAGTGACCCACAACACAGGGTAGGCCTAGTGTGGGGTTCACATCATTTTTCACATTGTACAATTATAATATGTAAATGTGTATCTGTACGAAGCTAAATCTAAAGATTAAAAAATATAGACCATTTTTTTTAATCTTTAGATTTATCTTCGTACAGATACACATTTACATATTATAATTGTACAATGTGAAAAATGATGTGAACCCCACACTAGACCCCACACAATATAGACCATTTTTTTTTATTGATTATAATTAGTTTAATTTTACAAAAGTGACATTGCACGTAAATTATTAAATATATGAACTGGTTGAAACTTCTTATTTGATGCTTAAAAATATTTTTCAAATAGTAAAGGAACATTTGACAGGTATCCGATTTCTAGATTGTATCAAATTAACGTTTCATTAAATCGTAATCTGCAAAGGGAAATACTATTAGCAAATGTAACTATATTTTAACGGCTTCTTTAATTTCCTTGCTACGGTAGGCTCTTGATAAGGCTTTGTTTTACTTTAATCTGAAACGCGATTAACTTCCATTTTATGTTTTCGAAGAGAAACAGCTATACATTCAGAGTTTTTCCTATGTTATGTCAAAATAATGTACTTCAATTTTATAACTACAAAAAAAAACTTAACAAATACATAGGATTCCTGAAGTCTTCTTCTTGTGAATGAATGAGAGTGGCCAACGCTGGTGTCGAGAGTTTTACAAGCCGCCCTAAGGGCCTCTGACATAGCTTAACAACTGTCGTACTAGACAAACAGCCGGAGCCTATAATTTAACAAGTCATCCGACCCACGGAAGCACCTAAAATGGAAAGCCACGCATCCAAGGACTCACCGCGTCGACTTGAATCAACTTGAATCAATCGCATGCGATTGCTTCTTTGTGTGCGATGCACACTTTGAATGCGATTCTTGAGCTAGGGCCCTTCATTCCTGAAGTAATTTTCATTCATCTTTTAATGTATCCATTAAACATATGAAATCTTTTAAAACTGATTGGTTCATTTTTATATGAATCATAGCCGTACTCAGCTGTGTCGCTCAGTCTCGCACTAGACACAGCCTTAAATTTGCGAGGCCATTTATTTCGCCGTTTTTCCTCGAACGGGGTTACGGCGCAATACCCCCTTGTTGTAGCTCGGTCCCTATAGCAACTAGAAACCTAGTCCCCTTTGTAAATCAGATTCTTTAGGTCGATGGCAAGGGGAGATAAGCTACCTGTTATGTAAAACATGCCAATGATTTGAATATTACATTGCAGGTGCTGGTTAAAGCTTATGAGGTTTGTTGACATGTGGACACATAGGAGAGGGGAAAAAATATGATATCAACATCATTTCTAGCCATGTACTACTTATAGAATAATTCAAAATAAATGAATAATTTTATTGACTTGGTATTTCTTCTTTCTTATATACATCGAAAACTACATACATTTGTTACTAAGGGTGGTTTAGTTATCAGTTTAAGAGACTCCGTCCGTAGGTTTCAATGTCCTTGTTTCAAAATAATAAGTAATCAATTTCTTTATTCATTTCAATGATAGGTCGGTCGTCCTATGTCATTGTGGTTTGACTCCCACCCAAGTATTAAAGAAAAAAGAAAATGAAGACATTAGGGCTAAAATGCCGTAAATGGGTGTCCAGATAAAATCTACTTCCTCTCATTGGTGAGGACAGATGATGACATCTTTGCGTGATTGTAGATTATGGCACTGACTCAAAATCTAATTGTATATAACCTAAAATTAAAGTAGTGTAACCATTTTCATTGCCGCGAAAACGTTGAAGCCGAAACAAAAATAATTATACTACTTAACATATAACTATGTTAGATTATAATTCACTCAAGTCTGTGTATGTAAGATATGTTTTCGTTGGTCAAAGATTGTAAGCAATGGGTGTAAGGATTTGATACAAATGGAGTCTATGAATCGACATAAACATTTACACACGTACACACTTAAAATGTTTGTAAATAAGTAAGGTATGAGTATAATAATATTTTCAGTGTATCAAGTAAAGTCCACAATAACTGGTCACCCTACAAGTAGACAATACAACCGTGGGTGGCCACCTACATCGATGATCGCTTGTCATGCGATTCACCAGAGATACAGTTTTAGAAACATTGGCTTTGTCGGCGGCAACCCACTTTCATAAACTAATCACTAAACTGTAAACAAACATTCATTAGTGTTTTTGTTTACAGAATTTGGAACAGCTCATCAGACAGAGTTTGAGATGAATACCTATGTGTATATACTGTCAAGTGTATGAATTTGATTCTGTTCTGATACCTAGATAGTTTGTAAAGCAATAATGAATCTGACTGTTCAGTGTAAAAAGTAGTTACGACTTAAGGAAATCTTAAGGAAAATTAGTGTATAGTAAAAGCTAATTACCAGCTTAATACTACTGCAGTAGCGGGTAGTTAAGTAAATTTTCCAAACAAAAAAACTCTTCAAGTGACTCGTTAACCTGGTTTCCTAAAGTTTCGCAGGCAAATAGGTCACGAGTAGCAGCCGATAAACTCTTGTGGCTTGTAATTGAAGATTCTTAGCCTTTGCGAAACTGATAAAATATTCTCTTGAAGCTGAATTGGACATTTTTTTTATTCAATTGAAATTTAGGGGCTTTAAACTAAACATTTATGCCAGCCCCATCGTAGCCTAATAACAATTACATTTACTTAATATATGTACATACTTAAAAGACAAGCTTAACGTGGTTTCAATCTTCGAATTTCAGGTAATTCAATTGACGGCTCGCAACTAAGGACGAGCTCCCAAGAAGAGCGAGATGGCAATACATTTATTGCGACAAGATTCTCCAAATTCCCTCTTTTTGAAAGGTTATAACTCCGCTTGAGAGAATAAATTTAGTGTCAGAAAAAATATATGTTATTCTGTATAGTTTTTCAAAGAGATTGTATCTTTAGAAATTTCGATATTTTGTATCTTGAATCCAAAAAAATTTTTTCAAGTTAACCCTTGTTTTGTCATGTATTTCCCTAAAGCTCCGAAATGGGGACAAATAATACATACCTTTCTTTGAAGGAAATGTGCTACACATCATTTTGCTATTTTTGGCTCTTTAGGATTATCAAAATATTGGTTTTTCGATTTATTAAGAATTTTTTTATAGCTTTTGCAACCAATTTTGAGCCGATAGACGCGTGGGGCGTCGACGTTCATCAGTAGCTAGCTAACGTTCGTACGGGAAGCACGTGCCACTCCGCGCAGCTCCATGCTATTGTTTTCGAAATATGAAACGACTAAAACTATTGCTCCAACTCGAAAGTTTGTTTGAGCTAGTGTATGGTAGTGCTGGGTTGGTTTGGTTACGAATAAAACGATTTCTAGGTTTAATTTTTTAATAAATTTGAAATATAGCAACAATACAAGTAGCAATTAGAAAAATCATATTATTAATTAAAAAAACAACGATACAATAAAAACATTTTTTTTGTGTAATAATGTATTTGAATTTTATTGAATATATATTCACCCATTGCAATAATAATAATAACATCTCAAATTCCAAAATAAAACAAATTTCAACATGATTTCGTTTTTAGAACCATTTTTAATTTCAAATTATATTAATACCTTATGTCTAAAAAATAAAACAAAATATTTTAACTTAAAATAACATAATATTATTATATCTTTCCAAAACCGTTTTTTATAGTGCAATCGATATTAGACTTTATGCCGCCGGTATAGAACCGCTCTACTTGTCTAAGCCAAACCACTTTCAAGTAACTACATTTGTAAACATGCAAAAATAGACTTAAAACGTAATGAAATAGAGCACACATTTGTCATTTTTGTTCGTAATTGTAGTTCGTTTTATTTGTAACCGAATGAATGGTTTGCATACAAGCGTTCGTTAATTTTTCAGAGTAACTAGTTTTCTAAAGCGTTTGCATCTAAAACGGATAATATTACCGTGTGTTAGTAATAAAATAGCTTTGTGACGATAAAAATTGTGTTTAGATACTAACCCAAGTATAAATGCTATCTGCCTATCTGAGACATGGATAACCGACAAACAAAAAGGTTTAATCCAAATCCCTAATTACGTGTTTGCTGCTGGATTTTACAGAAAAACTTATTCCCGTGGCGGAGTTGCCATCCTAGCCAGAGATGGTGTTGAATACATAGAAAGAGCTGACATTCAAGAACTCTCTATTGAAATTATAGTCGAATGCTGTGCGTTAGAAATAGTAAAAGAAAATATGCTACTTATTACAGTTTATCGGTTAGATAGAGATATCGAATTATTTTTTATATTCATCTATAAATTAATGTTAAAACTAAAACTACAAATTACTAAACATATTGTCATCACAGGAGATTTTAACTTAAACACTAATTATAGCAAATACCTCAAACACTATCAAAGATTAATCAACGTTATGCTCCAAAATAACTTCCATCAAAAAGTACACGAAAATACCAGAGACACAGAAAAATCATCATCTTGCATAGACCTCTTATTTACTAATAAAATAAATGACTGCAGTACTACAGTAAAAGATTATGGCATATCAGATCATAAAGGTATCTATTATTCTACAAAATCAATCAACAACAACATCACGCACAAAACTAACTACATTTTCAAACGATATTTTACGCCCAAAAACATAAACTCATTCAAAACCGAACTTGGCAAAGTCATTTGGAGTGATCTATTATCAGAAACATTAAATATTAACGAAAACTACAATTTATTTGATGAAAAACTTGGTGAAATCTTAAACAAAGCCATACCTATCAAAAAAGCAAAAATAAACAAACAATCTAAAAGAAATCATCTAACAAAAGGTATAAAAATATCTTGTAAACATAAAAGACAATTACATATTCTAGTATTACATACAAAAAATAAAGTACTTAAACAGCATTACACAACTTACAAAAAACAACTAAAAAAATGTGTTAAAATATCAAACAGACTTTACTACGCAAAAACAATGAGAGAAGCCCAAAACAAAGTTAAAACTATGTGGAATATAATAAGAGAAAAAACGAATAAGCCCAAGAAGGAAAAACATTCCAATATAACCCTAAAAATAAACAACATAAACACTAATGAGCCAATCATAGTCGCAAATACGTTCAATGACTACTTTTCGTCAGTAGGCCAAACAGATCACCAATCAAATAAAGCTACTCAAACTACTTACAATGAATCTGTGACAATAAATTATAATATTTCCAGTAACTCAATGTTTCTATCTGCAGTATCTGAAAAAGAAGTTTGTAATATAATTAAAAGGCTAAATAATAAGCATACCTGTGGAGTTGATGACATTCCACCATCACTAATCAAGCTGTGCTTGGAAGAACTAACCCCCCCACTGACTAGATTAATAAACATGTCGATAGACCAAGAATGCTTTCCTGATCGCTTAAAAATTGCAAAAGTAAGACCCATATTAAAAAAAGGCGGGAAAAAGCTTGAAGTAAGCAATTATCGCCCAATAGCTTTATTACCGGCAATATCCAAAATATTTGAGAGAGTCATTTCAAATAGGATTTACAATTTTCTTGAAAAATACAAACTCCTCGACGAAAATCAGTATGGCTTTCGGAAAAACTCATCGACAACGCTTGCCATGTTCAAATATACACAAGACATTCTAGAGACTATAAAAAATAAACATATTGCCATCAGTATACTCCTAGATATGACAAAAGCCTACGATAAAGTCTCACATAAAATACTTGTTAAGGACCTGTCAGATATTGGTATAAGAGGCAAACCATTAAACTGGCTCAGATCATACTTACAAAACAGGATTCAGTTAGTCCAAATAGAACACCAATGCCCAGACACTGGACAAATTAAAACAATTCAATCGGAGATGAAAACAACCAATCATTCAATCCCCCAAGGCAGCGTCCTAGGATGTGTGCTCTTCCTTATTTACATTAACAAGTTGCCCAAATTATTAGATACACATTGCACACTATTTGCAGATGACATCTCTCTCATATTCAAATGCTCTCCAAGTACCAACTCTCAAATACATGCTAATATTATAAAAACGTTATCAACTATAAAATCATGGCTATCATATCGAAACTTAGAAATAAACACACAAAAAAGTAAACTAATCCAATACTTACCACACCAAAGGAAAACTATCGACCTAAAAAAATTATCAACGACTCTAGAAATGGAAGAAATAAAGAAATGTCGATTCCTCGGTGTCAATATGGATACAAACATGAACTGGAAAGAACACATAGCAATACTAAAAACTAAAATGTCTCAATTCACTTATGCCCTCTCCATACTTAAAATCAATACAAATATCGAAACAGCATTAACAGCATATTACGCCTATGCTTTTGCCTGGCTACGCTACGGCGTAATATTGTGGGGAAACAGCACCGACGTCCAACAGATATTCATTATGCAAAAAAAATGTATCCGAATAATAGCAAACATTAATATCAGCACCAGCTGCAGATCACACTTCAAAGAAAGAAAAATCCTAACTTTGCCCTGTATTTACTTATATGAAAATGCTGTCTTCGTCAGGAAAAATCTCAATCTTTACACAATAGACCCAAATCCACGCAGAACATTTAAAATAGTACTTCCGGAACCAATACTGGAAATATACAAGAAAGGGCCATACTACATGTCTATACGAATATACAATAAACTGCCAAACTACATAAAAAAAGAACAAAATATTAAAACTTTTCAAACCAAACTAAAATTATATTTAATACAGAAATGCTACTACACAATAGAAGACTTTTTTAATGACGAAAATAAGGAATAGGATATAATTATGATCTCAATGTAAAATAGATTAATAATAAATAATATAAGAAAATATTGTATTACACATAGGTACTAGTTTAAGATTTTAAATTTTATATTAAGTTTTAGATTTTAAAATATTTAATTTTAGTTTTAGTTTTAATTTTAGCTACGCCCTAATTCCTCTCTTAACAGGGTAAATGTAATAGGTACATTTGAGCTAATAAAGGAATTGAATTATTTTAAAAGTACTTTTGCACTAACATTTTTTATTATGGTGATGGTGCTTTTCTAACCAACGGACATTTTTGTGCGAAACATGCAGAGGCGAAAGAAAAATAAAAAACACCAACAAAATCAAAATTGCGCAAGTCGTCATTTTAGCACATGGTGGCGGCGTGGTGGTGGATATAGGTACAAATCTACCTTTTTATTTTTATATTTTACCTTACTGCGTAAGAATAATGACGTGTTATGCCCGATCCACAAATACAGTAACGAAATATATATAGATATATATAATAGGTACCTACTTACTTAGGTACATAAGTTGCATTAGGCCTTCTCGAGTGTCAATCTGCTGGCCCTTCCTGCATGGCATCTCTACCTAGGTAGGTAGGTACATAAAATAAAACCGTCCAAATGTTTTTTTTTCACATCACGGATTTCGTAGAAACATAGTTAATTTACCTATAAATTACCTAAATATAACAATCAAACTTGTTAGGTATTTTTTTTTACATTATAACCTTTTTAGGGGTTCGTCCGTACCTCAAGTAAACCTAATAGACATCGATCTATCTAATAGAATTATTTTGTTGCCCCTCTGTTCTACCTGTTCTTTCTTGTTTGATCAAGTTTTTTGCTTTCTAAGTAGGTATCTGTACGTACCAACTGAAGTTCGTCTGTCCGTCGGTCTGTCACCAGGCGATATCCCATGTAGCGTGATAGCAAGACAGATGAAATTTTCACAGATGACGTATTTCTGTTGACGCTATAACAACAAATACTTACTAAAAAAATGTTTGAGATGGGATTGTACGGAACCCTTCGTGCGCGAGTCCGAATCGCACTTGGCCGGCTATTCAATAGTTCTTCTGCTATTCGGGGTTCCCAGAGAATATATAACACTAATTAGCTGCGTTTCATTTGAAACTGTTTTCGTGTAGGTGCCTAACTCGTGCATAAGTATTTTTTTTATATTGAAGCGCCATATACTTTCGCCGATTTTATACTAGGTAAGTAGGTATTACAAGTTACATACTACTGGATTAATAATTTAGTAGGTAAGTGCTTACTGATTTCAAACAACTGTAAACAAAGTACCTATATAACTAGTTACCTACCTATATGTAATATAAAGTTATAAGTAGGTAAATTAATAAATACCGATAAGGTAACTACCATTTACCACGTATATTGAACCTACTTATCAATTACCTCTATCTGTATTGGTATGAAATAATAAATAGGTATAATAACAACAAACAAGTAGCAATTTGAAAAATTATACCGACTTTTTTCTGTGACCATATAAACTGTACGAACTAATTTGACTCCCTTCTCAACACCCCGCGCCGCGTCCCACGCGCGAGTCGCAGCCTAGCCGATATCCCCGGCGGGCGCGGCCGCGCGGCGCGGCCCCGTCATGTTAGCACGTCCGTACGCTACGCCTTGAACATGATTGTGACCGGCTACGCCGTTTCTTATTTGAGCAATTGTCGTGTATATTGAGCGGCTAGTGCGGGTCAGGGTAGGCAATATCGGTCACGTGGTCTTTGGGGAGTGCACCCTTAGTACCATGACCATACCATAACTTAGATGGTCTTTGAATCACTAGAACAAACAAAATAACTCTCTATACGAGTATGTCATGGTACCGATTGAATGTATAAAAAAAATTTTGCAAAATTCAACTTGAATTTTGACTTTTTATTTAGATTTTTTTTGAAATAACCTTTAAACAAAAGGAATGAAGGTATGTCACTATATAAATTTAGCGAGCCAGCGTTATTTTAAGCCAGTTAATAGCCCCAGCTCATGGTAAGGCCCCTGTCTCTTACTTAATGAGTGTTTCAGTAGTGTTTTAACTTGAGAATTAAATTCCTCTACAAGTAGATGTCAAGGTATGTCTGGTTAAACTTAGGGGTTATTATGAATGCGTGATGACCGACTGTTTTCTGAAGAAAATACATGGTTTTCATAACTATCAATTTGGGATAGGAATTAACTGCTGTACAACTAACAACCCGCTGAATATTTTTGTAAATACATACATAAGTAAGGCAGTTGGTGAATATATTACTAAAAGCTCAAACTATAAAAGCTCTTAGATTTTCAACGTTTTCTTTAATTTCAGTAATGTTTCATGTTTTTTTTTTTTTTCTAGCTTAAATACTTAAATGTCTTTTTGTATTATATGTCTTATTTGAGGGGAAGGAAAAGCATAAGAATCTATAAATATCCAATGATAAAATTACAAGCCAAAAAGTCGCTTCTACAAAACTTATAATTGAACTAACTTGCTCGTGAAACATATCGACGAAACTTCGAGAATCAATACTAAACTTACGTCGTAACTTTTGCATTATGTCAACCTAAATAATACTTGTTACTTTATTTTGTAGGTAATAAGGATTACAATCGCTAGTGCGTCTATTAACGTTACGCGATACATTGATGTTGCTTCCTTCTATTTTTAACTTTGTTTAGTATTGCAATAAAAAAGGCTTTTAAGGTATCGTTAAATCGCCGTTTCATTGAGATAGCTATGATAACTCACCCTTATAGCATTCACTATAGTTTGCAAGTTCAAATTAAGTTTTATGGTTTCATTTACTGGTACAATAGATTTCAATCTGCTTGGTTTAGTCTGGTTGTAGAATTGTGAACTTCTATCAAAAGATTGTTGAGAAAATTGCAGACAGGTTCTTAGATGGTTAACGTTTAAAAACAATATAGTTATTTTGGAATAAATAATAAATAATCAAGTTCACGTAAACTTGCGCAAAACTTTTAAGAGCTTTCAAAGTCAATCACTCATTAAATCATATCAAATATGTTTATCTACATAACCTAGGGTACTAAAAAAACTAACTTAATTTTTTTTTAATTCTTACGTTTTACCATAAGTTATTTTAATAATCGCGCAAAACTCCAATCATTCAGCCCATTCGCACTAGAATTCGTCTTTACCACAGTTAAACCTAACTCAGAGTAAGGTCTAAGTTTAGCCTCCAGTCCAGCCCACAGCCAGGGCCGCGACGAAGGGCGGCGAGGTGAAAGGTCGAGGACGTAGACAGACCTACTCTGCACTGATTTGCTACTAAACCACTGGTTCTCAAACCCCCTAATATGTTACAATCCATAGTTTGTTTGAAAATGTGCACTGATTCCATTTTGATAACATTTTACACGGGATGTATTGCTTCTATAATTAATGCTTTTTTATAAACATGTAGAAAACCCAAAAATAAGAGTTGATAAGTTTAGATTACTTGCTAAAGGCGCGGCATCTGATATAGGTACCCTTATCTTAATTAAATATGTTTTAAATGAGATGAGCCATCGAAACCAAAGATTTGGCGTGTTATTTGACTTACCCGAGGATTTTGAATGTTGTCGCTGAAAAGTATATTACACATACAGTTATCTAGTACCCACGACACAAGCGTTTGCTTAGTGTGGAGCTAGATGGCGCTGTGTGCAATGTCCCGGAATATTTATTTATTTTATTTATTTAATTCAAATCAAGAATTAAACAGTAACATTTTAACATGTTTGAGAAACTTTGTCTGGAACAATAACATCGAACCAATTTGTAAGTTAGACAATAATATTGGTCCCATTCACGCCTTATCGGCTTAAATGTTCTGAATAATTAGATGGATTAATAAGATTAGGACAATAAATGCCGCCGGTTTGTAGTTATGGCGTAGAACCTCTATAAACCATGTTTAATAACGTCGTATGTTACTTTTATTGGTACCAATAGGATACATACATAATTTTATGAATTGTTTAGAAGGGACGGCTTATTAACATTATTTTATTATTAACACATTTTTCTCCGCAAGTTAGAAAAATGTACTTTGTACGAGTTGACAGGTCGATTTATAGGTTGATTACCTTTGATACTGTATTTAATGTAGATATAGACAAACTGACTATTTATTTTTTAAACCGTCGTTACAACGGGAGAGGAAGCTATTCGACTTTTATGTGATATTGTCAGAGTGTATTAGCCACTTCTTGTGTACCTACTTATTCAAATTTTAAGGTAGTTTTACTGTATTTTTTAAAACTTACTTCAATTATATACTTTCTAATTTAGTATCACTGCAGTAGTATAAAAATCGATCTCGTTACCTAATTGTGAGATAAGAATACGCACACATTTTTGGAATGGCCATGTTTAAATAAGTATTGAAATCAATATACAAAGGTATTTATGTGTAATCAGGTACCCACATAAAAAGCGTCTGAGGGCAAAGAAATGGATACAAATAAGTGCCCCAGGCCCTTCGGGTCAGCGACCGATAACATATATAGATAGAGAATTGTCCTCTTTGTATTCCCCTCTAGGGCGAATTTCTTAGGGATATTCATGAGTTTGTTGATAAAGGCTATGTCGAGTTATTTTTTTGTCAAAGTTAAGTACAAAGGTTATTTTCTTTTCCTCAGAAAAAAATATCACAAAAGATGGATTCGGTGGCTTACCCTTTGACAATTATTATTTAAAGTGCTGCGTGATGTAATTGATAAATTGATTCGGTTCCTATTTTTTTGTACTTAAATATCGAAAGTAAGTAATGTCATAACAAATGGAATTTTTAGTACACATAACGTGAGATATTCTCAGCTGCAGTCAGCAATTTTTAACACTATAAAACTACGTGTGACAGATGTCACATAATAGAGCTACAATTACAGACAATCAATTACCATCTCTCATTAGGTTCAATATACAACAATACTACAGACAGGCAACTAAAGTATAAAGAATTGCTAGTAAATGATCTTCTTTATGCTTTAAAAAGTTACAGCACGTGGCATGTCTATATTGTACAAGTATGTGATGAAAAACTGCAAGGTGTTGATAGCTAAATGACAACTATTCAATACAGCTGCTCATCTTGTTCAAGAATAGAATAATATCATTTGTGAAATACAGAGATATCAGGGTTATAAGATAAGATAATAATTTATTCATCAATAGAAATAGGTACTAAACTTATCAACTAAAAGTTAACAGGTATTCATTCTATTTTCTCGTCTTACATTATATATTTATGTCAATGAAAAGATTTTATACATGTCTAAATACACTAATGTTGTAACATTCTACTTATGTTTCCAATACTTGACTTATAATTACTACTGTTATAGCGCAGACAACAAAACACTCAATATAAGCAATTTCACATGATGGTATAATATCCACATCGATATCGTAATATCTCATTATAACATCAATAAAACGCGACCAACCTGATTGCAGGGCCAATCAGGTTGGTCGCGCATTGATGCGCGCATAGCTGCGCTCTCATTGGTTAGATTTTAATGGCGTCAAAATCACTGTGACAATACACGTACGCGTGAATTTAATATAAATAAACTATTGTCAGCTTTTACTCTTGTTGTTTGATTAATTGCATTAGTGAAGATAAAGTAGTGTATGCAACTGCATATAACACGGGTATTAAAACACTCGTTACTATTATGAAACTCGCTGCGCTCGTTTCATAAACTCACACTCGTGTTTTAATTCTCTTCATTATATGACAGTTACATAAACTACTATTATTTTATTTATTGTAATGGTATAATATAAACGTTAGGCATCAGAAGATTTACCTATGGTATTGAGTATCGTTACATAACCATTAACCAGAATGAAGGGAAGTTTGAGCTACGATATATTAAAACAGTGTATACTGTAGTTGCATTAACCAGAATGAAGGGAAGTTTGAGCTACGATATATTAAAACAGTGTATACTGTAGTTGCATTAACCAGAATGAAGGGAAGTTTGAGCTACGATACATTAAAACAGTGTATACTGTAGTTGCATTAACCAGAATGAAGGGAAGTTTGAGCTACGATATATTAAAACAGTGTATACTGTAGTTGCAATAACTAGAATGAAGGGAAGTTTGAGCTACGATATATTAAAACAGTGTATACTGTAGTTGCATTAACCAGAATGAAGGGAAGTTTGAGCTACGATATATTAAAACAGTGTATACTGTAGTTGCATTAACCAGAATGAAGGGAAGTTTGAGCTACGATATATTAAAACAGTGTATACTGTAGTTGCATTAACCAGAATGAAGGGAAGTTTGAGCTACGATATATTAAAACAGTGTATACTGTAGTTGCATTAACCAGAATGAAGGGAAGTTTGAGCTACGATATATTAAACAGTGTATACTGTAGTTGCATTAACCAGAATGAAGGGAAGTTTGAGCTACGATATATTAAAACAGTGTATACTGTAGTTGCAATAACCAGAATGAAGGGAAGTTTGAGCTACGATATATTAAAACAGTGTATACTGTAGTTGCAATAACTAGAATGAAGGGAAGTTTGAGCTACGATATATTAAAACAGTGTATACTGTAGTTGCATTAACCAGAATGAAGGGAAGTTTGAGCTACGATATATTAAAACAGTGTATACTGTAGTTGCAATAACCAGAATGAAGGGAAGTTTGAGCTACGATATATTAAAACAGTGTATACTGTAGTTGCATTAACCAGAATGAAGGGAAGTTTGAGCTACGATATATTAAAACGGTGTATACTGTAGTTGCATGAGAAGCACTAATAGCATTATTACATTCGAATAATTCCAGAGATAGTATAATTAAACAGAAAAAATATGGATAATACTCAAAATAATAAGTATTTTGAGTTTAGCAGACAAAACAATTCTAAATTCCTATCCATTTAGCAGTTTTGTTCAGTACAGACATAAGAATACATGCATTACTTTTGCCCACAGTGCACTTTACCGGGTGTAAGTTCAGACGATATACATAATGACCAACTCCTCAACTGTCAAGCATAAAAAAGTTATAGTTCGCATAAAGTACAATAAGGGTTAATCTCCCAGAAACCCTGTACGTGTAGACTTAATACCCGGCTCATAGACCGAGTGGAATAACCCGCACTGCCCTCTGTCAAGGCTCGAGGGGTGCAGCGGGAGGTTATTGAAACCAAGACTTCAAATAAAGCCTCAAGAATGTCATATTATAAACAAACTTATCAACTCATTTTACTGAGATCGAATGCACAAATTTGGATCATCATTAAATTTGTTTACACAAGTGGCATTTGATAATATGACAATCATTTATAAGATATCAAATTAATTTGCAACTAATTAATTAGATATTAATTAATTTCTAAGTGTGTTGATAATTCATTTCTTAATTAATGTAAGTACATAAATTGGTTGTTACTGTTTATTCCGGTTTGTTGGTGTTTATAATATAGTGATTTATATTTATCTATCTACTACTTCAAAAAAACTCTCTTGTTGTTTCAAGTTACCTGGAGGTTAAATTTATGACTTCTGAGGCTCTTGGGCTACTTGATAAAATCTCGCCAATAGAGTTGGCCACTCGCATTTGATAAGAAAAAAATTACTGTTAGTGTAATGTAGATATAATAAAATTACCGTGCCTATTTTACTCCTTTGTTACTCTCGCTCATTTGGCAGTTTTAGGTAAAATTCAGGTAAGACTAAAGCAAAGTATTTCAGTGGCAAAACCTTTCTTAAATACTTTATTTCAGTAAAGGTATAAATTAGATTTCCAGAAAAAAAGCTACGAGCTTTTTGTTTCGGGATTTTTACCAATCGTAAATTTAGGATTACGTAAGGCTCGAACACTCTCTTTATCTAATTTGGGAGGAATAAAATAGCGAGTAAAATGTAGCTTTGTCTTAGCGTGTCATGAGATCTTTGGTTTATTGTGAGAGATAAAAGGATAAAAACGTGTTGGAGAATTTTAGTATATTTTTTTGTTAATAAAGCTTAGGATTAGCTGTATATGTTGTTATGACTACAAAAGATAAGACGAACAATTTGCTTAGCTGAAGGAAAGGACCACGCTAATCTAGTACAGTCGAAACAGTTGTAATTACCCTATGCTATCTATGATTTGCGTGTTACAGTGCATTGTACATAATCATCGCGAGCCATAGCAATTCAATTCTGCAAGGTGATTTCGCGAAATGTCCGTAATCTGATATTATATATGTATGTATGTATGAATGCAAAAAAACTAAGCGAACATACTTTAAGACCTAATTAGTTCATTATTTTTATTTTTTGTCGGTAAATGTTACTTTTATACATTTGTATATCAACAACTCCCATTTATGAAGTCGGTTGAAAATGAAACTTATGTCAAGCAGCATCTTCTATAAGCCCACTTCACTTTTCTTGATTGGATTTGTTTCCGGACTTTACCTGTTCTTTTACAACTACTATTCGGTCCTCGTAAGTACCCAAATATCGTGCCTTGAATATTGAAACACTTCCTAAAGCTCCCGAATTTTACCCAATCTTGACAAGACCGCCAAGGAATTATAAACTTTATAGGGTTGAGCTAAAGTTGCAAATTGTGCTTGATAGGTGACAGTTTTCAATAAACGGAATAAGGGTCAAATGAAAATGTTGTGCTTGCACCGTAACCGTTTGTTTCAGCATTGCAGTAGACGTTAATAAAAGAACTTTAAGACTAAGTATAGGTATTTGAAACCAGGTCATATGTTTTTGACTGTTGTTATTAGTTTAAGAGTATGTAATAGTTTTGGCCTGTTAGCTTAGTTTGGCCTGTTAGCTTAGTTGGTAGTGGCTCTGCCTTCTAATCTAGAGGTCGCGGGTTCGATTCCCGCATGACACAAGTATTTATGTACTTTAAAAAAATATATAATTACTTGTGTTGAGTCTGGTTGCTTGTATGTATAATAAGTATGTATTTACAAAAGAAAAGTATATAAGTATTATATCCGTTATCTAGTACCCACGACACAAGCGTTTGCTTAGTGTGGGGCTAGATGGCGCTGTGTGCAATGTCCTGGAATATTTATTTATTTTTATTTATTTAATAAGAAAAAAATTAAGGCGACGCTAGGCCATCAGGGTGATAAAATTTTAATTAAAAAGCTGTTTTTGTTGCGAATTTCTTTACCAAACATAGGATGTAATTTCTAAAATTCGTAGATTCTACAAAAGTTGCCATTTTACTCGCGTTTAATTACTAGTAACTCCATATGCAAGGCACTACTTAGTATTATCTATACTAATATTATAAAGCTGAAGAGTTTGTTTGTTTGTTATAAAAAAATATGTATGAAAGAATTATTCCTCTTGAAATGTCCGCAACAGTATACATATGTCTATATTTAAAGATTAACTCACTAGGACCGTTTTTATGGTAATAACTATTTCACGCAGACGAAGTCGCTGGCACAGCTAGTTACCTATATGTTCGCTGCTTGAGCACAGAAACGGTTTTCATAAAACTGTAAGTATTATTTTGTTTTACATCTCTCCTCTAATTCCACTCCCATCCTTTACACACACACTTCACAGGGTGACAAAATTGCTCTCAATTCCAAAGACAATACCGACGTGTTATTCACAGTTAGGCATTACGAGTCCATTGTAATGTTAGCTAATGTTTTTCGTTTCGTCACGACAGCCATGTCGTTTATAACAATGTGGGAACGGGCACAGGTGATATTGTAGGATTGAAAGACAATATGAAATTGTATCGAGGTTAAGGACGTATGATGTTAATTAGAGGTGGGGAGCACGTATATGGTAAACTTTTGGTGGAATTTGATGTATAAAGAAGAAATAAAATATTATAGTTACTTACTTATAAAATTATACAAAAACTATTTATGGTAAGTATTGGTTTTCTTTTCACTTAGATTATTATTTGTAATACGATGATTACAGACCAAACAATTATGTTTTGATAGCCATCCCAATATTTCGGATGTTTTTTTAATAAAAGTATTTCTGGTGATATATAGAATAACAAGTTATCTGAACATTGAGAGATCGGCCCTATAGCAACTAGTGACGCCATCTATCGATAAGTTTTCAAGGAAAGTTAAATTACTCAACCTTTGTACTCAACCCTTTAGTCTAGTTTATTACAAAAATCTGAACCTCGTTTTCAGACACGAAGAATTTAGATCATAGAGTAATATAATATACCAGATTTAGATCTAAAACCTTTTATGGGATTGTACTGCCATCTAGAATTCATTTCTGGCAACATGTTTAGAGCACGTTCGCTACAAACCGTGGGCACGGGTTTTGGTTAGAGTATGAACCGCAGTTGACATGAGCAGTCTTTGCAACGTAGTAATAAGCAAGCTGTATAGATGGCGCTACGGAACACACCTTGTGAATTTACTATGATGTTTGTTTTGCAGTTTCGATAAAATAAACATTCAGATTAATCGAGATTTTAACTGACTTTTAAAAAGTGGCCTTCTATAAAGTCAGTGAATATCACGTATTTTTTGTGTACATAATATATATAGGTAATTTAGGTAAAAATAGTAAAGTATACGGCCAGGAGAACACATTTTATATCAAAGGGTCATAATAATCAAGCATAGATAAGTTTAGTACAGGTTCGTATTTTTAAACTTATATTACGTAATATGTTATTAAAAAAATCTTTGTTTTCACTTTTGAGACTAATGTTTTCAAGACAGACAAAATGTTGCGACATATTTTATGAAATTACCCGCCTAGGCATCTACGTAAATTACTTAGGAACTTACTCAGGTATTTTCATTCCTCAGCTTTGTTCTTGAGGTATTTCTAGACGACGCCTACACTGCTGTGACAGACAGTTCAGTACTTTGAGAAAAGTAATGCTTATTTTCAAGAATCTTTTCAAGAAATGTAAAAATCGAAATTCCAGTTTTCCGCGAACTGAGGATCGGCAATTTCACGTTGCATGGTTTGAGATAAAAGCTTTCCTATGTCATAACTCGCACAGAGAGGATACTTAGGTCGGATATTGAGTTCGAAACGATCGGAAACGAACGAATAAGTTAGCATCGTCCTTGATAACTCCTGCTCTTAACGGACTGTCAAATAAGTTAGTGCTTCTTGATTATGCCTTTTTAATCTTACGTTAATACCGCATCATTTGATGAAGATTTGGAAAATTATGTATCTTGATACACAATTATTTAACAAACAAAACTATTCTCACGTGGTGTTACTTATTTACGTTATGGAGCCTGTTTCAGATAAATATCTAAAATTAATAAATCATATCCATGATACTAAGTATACACTAATAACACTGTATTTACCTGAAACCTACTAGAATTTATAATAAAAATCCAGTTTAAGTTCCGAGAGTGAATGTAGTCGTGCAAATGGTTTTCTGAATTTACTTCAGCACATTAGACCAAACTAAATGTGTAGATTGGAGTATCAGCTCTGGTCAAACTATTTACTTGGTGTTATTGGTTAGAAATAAATATAAATATAATAGTATGAATGTAAACGGTAGTATATTGGGTTTATTTTTCTAGACCCTCCGTAAGATAGCAAAAGATTGACGTCTACATTTAATCAATGATAGGTACTGTGTTTTTGACTTCGCTAATTCGATACAAACAGCTAAAGCAGATTTATCGGCTTTATAAAAATATCTGAAAAAAAAACCAAGCTTCATAGAATAACTACTAGGTATCATACTAAGATAATTCGAAAACTCTGGAATGTTGTTTATCTTCAGTTAATAATAGCTTATCCGTTAATACGCACGGAAAATCTCTCCCATAACAAAGAAATGTTCATCACACAAGAGTTTGATAGCAGCATCGGGCAAGTTTCGCAAACTCGTCAAAGTTGTAGTTGGAGCTGGCGGTGTGTCTCGGCCACGCGTCGCCGGCGCCACAATCTTAGACCAAGTTTGTTATCACCAACTTGGTACCACATAAGTACAACTTTTGTACAAGAGGAAGTGTCCCCGTTTTTTCGAGATTAAAAATAGTATACTATTGTTAATCTCTAAGAGTAGCTTTCTAATTACTTTTATTTAATTAATAAACTCTTATGTTGAGAGTCTTTAAAATGTTCTCTTCAGGGGTCTGAGTTGAAAAACCAGTATTATTTTATTAAAAGTATATTATATACAAACTAATAAGTTGCCACTTCTCTGTAGCGTGAAAAATTACATAATATAAACCTTCATGCCAACTTCAACTTGAAAATGTACAAAAAAAGACAGGTGACAACAAACTAGACAAAGCAAAGTGAAATGTTGTCTATTTTATTATTTGTTTTATAATTATTTGCTAAAGGTACATAGTATAAAATGGATTAATTACTGGGTTTGTTGGTACCATCTGCAAGTTCCCTCGGCAAATGTTTGCGAAGACAAGAGGCCACGCGATAACATCATTAACTTGCTTTTGTTTACGAATACACTGCAGTTATCTGTTGTTCATATAGAATCATAGGTAGATTAAAGATCTTTTATTATTTATGTCTTAAATAAAATATAGTATACTATCCCAAAGAGCATATTTAACTTAAACAATATATCTCTGTGAAGAATTTTGACATAATATACTTTTATAGTTACTTCAAATCATATTTTTGTATATTTTACAAATGCAATTAACAGTTCTATTTTACATATATATGTTTAGTTAAATGCACACAAGGTAAGACAGTTTTAATGATTTATTTTATTATACCCAAATTTTTTTGTAAAAATGCGTACTGTAACTTCGCAAGTTGAAACGTTTTATTTATTACCTTAAAATTGTAATAAATCTTTGAAAAATAATCTCTATTATTTTCTAAGAAAAACCTATTATTTATCCTTTTACTTTTATTCGTTCTCAACGAATTTTCCTAACCTATCAAGATGTGTTGCGGATGCGGCTGCCCCAGGATCACCATCCACACTTGCTGCACAAAGATCTGCTGATGTGTCGTCCGGGTAGCTGGGAGCCTCCCAGCACTACCGTTCAGTGTCCTCTTGGATGTGTGTAATTCAGTGAATATGATAACTTTGTTCTAGTTTACCCTTTTTATTCTGCAGAATTGATGATAGCTGGATTTTGATATTTTAAATTATGATATAAAAACAATTTTGTAGGTACAATATGCAACTGAAATTCTGTATCACCAGATATAAAAATGTCATATATATTTTACAGCAGCTCTCGAAAATATAGCACAGCTAGCGTAGCACGATAAAATAAAATAGTAAAAAAATGCTACCTTAAATTTTATAGAAAGCCGATTGTTTTTTATATTCAGATGTTTTTATTTTAAATATACAAACGCTTGTGTTTCAAATACATTAATATATACTATAAGTATTACTGTACAGTCAAGACAATAAATCTCGATCTTGTATAGAAAATTTTGTTCATCTTACATATGTACATATGTCGTGAATTTCGAGTCATAGTACAAAAGTTCAAATCAAATATACTTTACTGTACACCAAAATAATGAATACAATTAACATAACAAGGTAGAAGGTAACCAGGGACATAGGACGACCTTATCACTAAAGTGATATCTTTCAGGCAACCTAGTTTGGACAAAATTAGAGGAATTCCTTAATGCTGGCGTACTTATCTCAATATTAAAATCTAAAAAATAACATCCAAAGAAACATCATTTAAACATACCTACACATAAAACAGATAAACATATACAGATATTTAAAGGAAAAGTTATTTGTTTTGACGTTTTGCTTGAGTTACCAGTAATGCTGTATTTGAAATTAAACAATGCCTAAGTTTGTGTTGCTAATTTGGAGACAATGAAGTACGTGTACTTGACTTACCTATATCTATGTCTACATCAGAATACTAATTTGTCCGTGATTAAATTAACACATGATAATGGCCGCTGAGGGCAGT
The DNA here is from genome assembly GCA_964023185.1 of Macaria liturata. Lineage (NCBI taxonomy): Eukaryota > Metazoa > Arthropoda > Insecta > Lepidoptera > Geometridae > Macaria > Macaria liturata. Next base: position 6,497,910 of record OZ026825.1, read on the forward strand.
TAATGATGCAATTAAATAGAACAATTAACAACTGGATTGGTAAGGAAAAACGTTATTTTATATGCATATTAATATTAAAAAATAAAAAAACCGATTTCGTGGTAAGGAACCTATTTATGTATAACACTAATCCTGTATCCATCAAGTTTTTTTTATTTAATTTGTTTGATATATTCATTTATCTACGTAAAAGGAACGCCATGATTCTACTATGGCGGTAGTATAAAACTTCGAAGGCGATCTTTCTATATCAAAATTACGTAGGCAAAGTAACGGCTATCCACTAGCCTGAGATAAAAAAATAGATCAATTTTTAATGATTTCACAAACTTTGAAACTTGTTCAATTTAGAATAGGTAACGAGTACAAGATATATCTCATGCATTCTCACTACAAAAGAAAATGAATAATAAACAAGCATAAAGCTCGGAGCTCGTTACAAACCGGGAATGTCCCGGGCACAGGCGTTGCACTTGCAAATGTTTCTCGAGTATTTCCGTCTCATTCACATACTCATAAATAAAACAGGAAAGACAATCTCACGGAGACTACAAACGGCGTTAACAACTGTACCATCTCAATTATACAGGAAACGGTGCTCTGCATTTTATTGCACTGCTGTTTGCTCCGGGACCAGGGACTTATAACTTGGAGGAGATATACGCCTGCATGTGAATAGAAATGTTGAGATCTTAGTAGGTAGTACAACAACTCGTAAATGCATTTTTATAACCAAATTATCTAGTAAAAAAATGGCCAAATGTGTTAAAAGTTGTTATGCAAGGGACTACAATTCACGCAGTCTTCACATTGTCGAGAAGCCATCCACACAGTGCAAACTAGTTCGGGAGGCTTTGCTCATAATATCATATTGTTAAACCCTAAATAAAGCAAAAAAAAACAAATTAAAAAAATATATTTATTTTTTTGGTTATGATTTAAGAGTAGCCTACGCATCAAACCAGATGGTATCTATCTCTATATCATTTTTTATCCAAAACGGTTCAACCGTACGAGCGTAAATAAGTATGCATAAGTATGTATAACACACATGCACAAACTTTCACCAAATGTAAATATAATAGACAAATCAAAGAAAAATTAAATTGTGTAGTTTACGAACGTTAGAGTAATTTTAATATCAAGCAAAATAAGTTGGGAAGTTGGGTCGGCCCCTTGTGTGGGACGCAACTTGCGTCGACACATTGGCGCCGTCTCATCTGTCTTTGACACGGTGTCGGGCTGGAGCGGCGGCTATTATTGCCGAGCATCACAAGAGACGCAAATATGCTAACCTCGGCCGAGGTTACATATTTGAGCCTTTTGGAGTCGAGACTTTGGGGCCGTGGGGTCCGGGAGCCCATACTATTTTCCAAAACCTCTCGGAGCGCTTGGTTGACGCGACGCATGACCAAAATGCTGGCCTTTTTCTGGCTCAACGTATCAGCATTGCCATCCAGCGTGGTAATGCGGCCAGTATGCTGGGCACGCTGCCCTCTGGTAGTGGGCTGGAGCACTTAGATTATCTTTAGGCTTTTCTAAAGATTTTCTAAGTGCCCCTATTTGTAGTAGTTAGAAGTAGAGTGTTTAGTTTTTCTTTCCTTGTTTTTATATTTTATTATTGTAAATAAAGCAAAATTAACTTCTGAAATAAATAAAAACTGGATGCAACTTATTTTCAAAAGTCTTCTTCAACCGGACGCTAACATTTTCATAAAGAAGTATTTACATTGCAATACGACGAGAAAACCTTTGCGTCTTTTGAGTTCTTTGCCAACTGATATTGATGTAAATACTGACTTAGGAAGTCGTTTTCTTTTGCAACTTGCATTTACTTATCTGACATACAAATCTACAAGAGTTTAAATATAATTCTACTACGACGACGTTACATGCTCGAGATTTCTTTATTAACTATGTAGTCTCACTTCTGTATGTACTAGGCGTCACACTTTTTATAGCTGTGAAAATAAAAACACAAAAAAAAACAAAAAATTTTTGATCAAATGTCACTGTCAATGTCGCGCCTGTAGCGCCGTCCTCCTGTCAAACCTCATTCATTTCTTGTGTGCGGGCGTCGAAACATCATAAATTTCGTTGAATTTTACTAATTGAATTTTTCGTGGAAAAAAGTGTTTATTTCATGTGTTCAAGTGGTAAATTAGGAAAAGGAGCATCGGAATTTTAAAATAACGTCGAAAATTCGACGTTTGGTACAAAAACTAAGCAATTCATCAACCAGCTCAGAGGATAAAGGTTAGTGCAACTACTAACTTACCAAGCAATCTTACTGCATTTATTCATCATCGATTTTAATTTTCTTGTTGCAATCTTATATATTTTATAAAACTATACCGAATAGATCGTAAATATAGATATTTTTTCAACGAATGATATAACGATCTTTTTTTGAAATATCCACATTTTGGTCATGTAGATCGGAAACATGACTTTTCTAGCAATGTTTCTATAACGATCTTTTTTCGATGTACCGACATATTTGTTGTTTTTGTTACAAATACAATACAACAAAATATGAATTTATAAATTGCTTGCTTTTAGAATATTTTATTTAACATTATGGTAACTTTCTTTTTCGTAATAAATGGGTATCTGCATCAAGTTAAGTATTACACAATAGTTTCCAAATTTTATCTTTTGAGTCAGGTATACGCATACAATACAAAAAATGTTCTCGATTAAAAAATAATAAAAAGCCACATTATGTAAATATTCTCATTTTAATTACAATCTAATGTGATGATCTGGAACTCTGCATCTCAATACCATTAAATTAAAAAAAAACATGTTGATACTCTAAGGCTTAAAGTATTGCTGAGGAACTGTATGTTACCCCAAGAACACAATAGGCTTCCGTGGTCCGGATGGTACGTTAAATTGTAGGTCCCAGCTGTTTGTCTAGTACGGCAGTCGTTAAGCCATATCAGAGGCCCTAAAGGCTGCTTGATAAACTCACGACACTAGAGTTAGCCACTCTCATTGTATAAGAAGAAAATAGTAGAATATAATATTAGCTCTGATTCCACCCGCGCGTACAATCATCTTGCACAGATCCTAACGGTCTGTAAAAGAAGCAAAACAGTCAAAAGTGAAGAGGGACGGGAGTTAATTAGCTTTTTGTCCGTATGTAGGTAGCTTAGTTAGAAAGCTATATATAGGTATGTCTCGTGGCTGGAAGTTTATTTTGGCAACCATGAATTGACGACATGATATTACGATACGCTTTTTTATCTCTGCAATGACTTTTCGATCCTAGTTACTATTTTGGGTTAACATAAAATATTTATTTTTACTTTAACAAATAAACATACAGTTCATTTAAATTAACTCGAGGGTAATGCCGATTTTCATATTTTTTCTTCTTATCATATAAGAGATATCAACACCACTGGTGTTAAGAGTTATCAATCCGGTCAAGAAGTCTCTGGTTGTATATATCTACAATGTTAAGTAAAGTTTCTTCTAAGTAAGCGCGCAAGATCGTAGAATACAACGTTGCTTAACATCAGGCAAGTTGTAGTAAAGCGTGAGCCTATCTCATGTAAAAAAAGTGTCAATATCATAAAATTATGATTTTTAGATGCTCACCTAATATCTAAATATATAAAACTCAAAGGTGACTGACTGACTGATTGACTGACTGACTGATTGACTGACTGACTGATTGACTGACTGACTGATATAGTGATCTATCAACGCACAGCTCAAACCACTGGATCGGGCTGAAATTTGGCATGCAGGTAGATGTTATGACGTAGGCATCCGCTAAGAAAGGATTTTTGGAAAAACCACTTTTAAAGGGGTGAAATAGGGGATGCAAGTTTTGCTTCTTAATGCGAGCGAAGCCGCGAGCATCCACTAGTTTGTGCATAAGATTCGAGTATAATGCCATTCGTAACCACTATTTCCAAACAAACATTGCGAACGCGCGAACTGAACTCACCCGTGCTGCAAAGCGCGTGGGTCCACTTTGCAGCGGCAATCGTAGGGAGTGGTGGCCTGCGCTTGCTCCGCTGATTTTAACCTACGATCGCAAGGATGACCAAAGGTCGTGTTGTTCCATAATAGGATAATAAATATGTATATGTTTCACTGTTCTAGTCATTGATGCATTTTTTTAAATCAAATATTTACATTAATGTAAATCCTAGACTAAAAGTTGCATATTATTAAGTGATAATTTTATTTTTATTTTATATTGTATAATTTAAATGAAATAACTGATATAAGTTATAATTATTTTATAAATTAATAATAAAAATAATAATCAAACTTGTATTTAATGTAAGTATGTGCTAGGATTAAGCCCTTCACACACAGCAGCAATAATGTAAAGATGTACATTATAGCACGGTACATCTCATTACATCTTTCCATAGAAATCGTCAGGAGACCACACACGACAGCTATAATGTATATTTTTACATCTGACGATTTCTATGGAAAGATGTAATGAGATGTACCGTGCTATAATGTACATCTTTACATTATTGCTGCTGTGTGTGAAGGGCTTCATATGTACACTAGCATCGTACTACTAAATTGTTATACTATTAATAAAGAATATTTGAAAACAAAAACAAAACAAACATTCCACATTTGGTTGATTCCCCGAAGGCGATTAGTGGCTGTCATTTCCCATTATTTTGATGGTCCTCTGCTTTCCATAACGACCCTTATACCGAATACTTTATTCGTGTTGAGCAGCTATTGCGTATAAAGTCAATGCCACGGAAAACAGAAGTATGATAAATACATAATATGTATTACTATAAATAATAAATAAATATTACGGGACATTGCACACAGCGCCATCTAGCCCCACACTAAGCAAAAGCTTGTGTCGTGGGTACGAGATGACGGATATAATACTTATGATTTAACACTTTCATAAGTTTTTTGAAATAAGTTGTAATTTATTTTCGGTACAACAGCAATTTAGCGGCACAAGTCACTTATACAAATTAAATTGTTTTTAAATTTAATTAACAGTCTAACACATTATCAGGGTTTAAGAAGGATTTAGTCGTAGTATAGATCCTAACTTAATCCTAAACTTTTATCTACTTTTTTTCCAAATTAACTCTGACGTAGGTATTTTCCTTTTTTTGTCTCACAAAAACGAATGATCATACCATTTTATGAAGAATAAAGTACTTTAAGAGTAAAAAGTGTTTGTTTACTGATGCGTTTTTTTCTGTCTTATTTCGCCTCAACGGTGAGAAAGATCATCTTGATTTTGGCTAAGGTGTAAGCACTAGGTCCTATAAGTAACATATGCTACTTATAAAATTAGTAACGTGAGTTCACCGCGCGCATACAATAGCTTTTCTAAAAAACAGGAGATACAGAGTGCAATACAGTTATATAACTAGTGCAGCTTCCAAATGGTCTTCAAAACCACAGTTAATAGGTTTCTTCGAGGCAAGCGTGCTACATTTTAGACTACAGCGGTGTTTAACATCAGGTAGGCTGTAGTCAAACGTAAGCATATGATAAAAAAAATATATAGTTGTTTTTTTTGGTTGAAAGCTTCACCTGACAAAAGCTGTTAAAGCTGGACAAATAGCGACAAAACCCCACTACAAGCTGTCGCAACTTGTCTTAACTAGCCGCATTATGCGGGTTCGTCTGTTCGTGAGAGGTCTAATGTCGTACATAGGTCATATAACCTAAAAACACCCAAATACTTACATCACCTTATTGTAAAAACGTTACCTTACCTAAAATAAATATTTCAAAACGTTTAAAATGTAACAATATTAAAATTTTAAAAGCATTGAATGAGGTGCAATTTAAAACTATATATAATATAACTATAATACTATATGTATATAATACGATACTCATTTATACGTTCGATTTTTGATATCATTTTATTTTTATCCTAGGCTCTTAGTACCTTTTTTATATTGAGCGCATACTTATTATTAAAGTGTGAGTCAATCGTTTTCAGTCAACCATTTATCCCTATCATCTAATCAACGCTTTCATGGCAAAGGAACAAACAACTTACAGATATAATGATAATACTCGTAGTAAAACATAATATTTACTAACAATAATGATACATAAAACAAAGGACGAAAAACTAAACATAATACCGTAGCGTAACTACTACTCGTAGTTGATTTATATATTAGATTTTGTATGATCTGTGATCGACTAGGTTTACATTATCTGTGTCGTTGTAAAACAAATATACTTACTCTCAAAGGAATCGCACGCGTTTTACTCCAAAACCCTACAAGCAAGGCAAAATCGACCTAAATACAGTGAACCGAAGGAACAGATTTTTTTTGTTATTTTTAGTTATAAATATGAATGAAAGTAAGTGATTTCATATATTATTCTAACTCGTGTTGATGGTGCTAATTAGTATTTATAAAAATATGTATGTTTTTTTAATGTCTTTTAAATTCAATGATGCGTCTTTGGTGTGTGACGTCACTGATGTCGCCGGATTAATTATAACTTCGGTTACTGTAATGTTTGATCGTTACAGTAACGTGTTTATTGCACGAGTTTCGGGAATTTATTTGATGTTTGCGGGAAATGCGTTTCCTGTTGTTAAGTTTGATGTTTGTTGTAGTTCTATAGTCTGATCGCGGGTCATGAGGATTTTTTGTATGGCGCACTTAGGTTAGCGTAACCGCAATGTAAACACTTCATCTCTACTCTCTATCTTGATCTCTTTCTCTTGAATTCACCTGGCAGAGGTACAATTGCATTAGTGTTCTGAAAATCTCAGCTATTTTCTATATTTTTCTTTCTGTTCTGCTATGATGATGATGAAGTGCATAACAGTCACCTACTTCAATTTGAATTCCTGAAAATTTAACTGAAACTGTAATGGTCAAGCATTTCTAACAAACAGAAGTCTATTCGTCTCATATCCTAACTGATAATGTTAGATTTCCAAGGAATATGGAAGCTATCATAAAATGCCGTAATAAAATAGTCTGAAATATGTGTGTGTACGTCGAGTGCTACGCCGTAGACACGTAGACGACGTAGCACTCATAGCACTAGCCGTGCGTAACTCTGCTACGGAGCCTCTACGACAGTGGTGGGCAAATGTTTTACGGGGGCTCGAAATTTTCATAAAATCCTGGCTCAGTAAGTAGAACATTAATTTGTGTAAGTTGTTATAATTTATTTTAATCTAGATAAGCTTACGCTCGACTACAACTTGCCTAATGTTAAGCAACGTTGTAATCTACGAACCTTACCTAGAACCTGAAGAAATCGGTTCGATCTTGGCTTGAAGATCGATAATAAATATAAATAAATATCATAATAACAATTTTACTTGAGTCTTAGTCGAGTTCGGTCAGTGAACATAACGACTTTTTATATGCTAGAATTATTTTTCTCTTTTCTTACGACCTACTTATATGATCCAGTTGGTTCTTTTACCTTAGTATTATTTTATTTTACGCCTACACATCAGTGGGCGAGATTAAATGGTGTCGTGGACTGTAGATAGTTTGCGGGCCGTAGATTGCCCACCACTGGTACAGGATGGTGATTTTACGAACATTTCGACGGATATAAGGAAAATACGAACGATATTAATAATGAATGATGCTGTAACATATATTTGCGATGCCTATTTATATAATAATGCTATGTTTTATGTGTTTAATTACTGGAGTCACTGACGGCGAACTGTATTTTTTAAATCTATGAACAATATAGTGTGAGTCAAAGGAATTGCATGTGTTGAATGTGTCTTCATATTTCTAACAATTTACTAACACCATTTCAAGAAATAATTTCTCTTCTACTTCTAAAAATCACATTTAAGTGAGTATCCACAGCCACAGAATATCCGATTATTAACATATATTTATCAGAAATTCTGTGGTACGAGCAGATCAATGCAATTGGACGAATGTTCACGTAAAATCAAAAATATTTCAGTCTGATTGCAGATACAAAAGAATAACAAAAACTCTTATTACATCAGAAACGTAACTGTACAAGGAATATGAAAACCTAAGTCCTTGGAAGACCCAGTGGCCTAATGCGTACAAAAACAACAGATATGAGCGCCATTTGTCCCACAATGCTTTTCCGTCTCGACGACGTTTTGACAAATATTAATGTTGCCATACTACGGAGAAATAAAACATTATCTTGACCATTACACTCGCCTCAGAAATAAATATGGCCACAAAAATATATATTGTAAGTATGTAGGAATAGGTCAGATTCTTTTTATAAACGGGTCAACACATATGTACGTGGACGTTATTTCGTATTTTTTGTGATATTTGAACTGTTGTGGTATAAAATTTTTTGAGAAGTATCATACTTTTTCTCTTAGAATACACACTTTACTCGTAAGTACACACTATTAGAATATGCCTAACAAAATTTTATAGCTGAGTTTCTAGAGAGAAGGTTAAACAATATCATTGCATTTTCTCAGCGTTTATTGTGATGATAACAATTATAAGCCATTATGTCTACCAAACGAAATAAATAAGGACAAAAATCAGTAGGTAAAGATAAAATAGTAAGATATTATTCGAATAAATGATACAAGATATTATTAGTCAGACATTTTTTTCCTCCTTCATTATGTGAGAAATACGAAAATATCGGAGATGGATTAATATATTAATGGAAATAGATGAATGTCACATTTATTCTTTGTTTTATTACGAATCCGAAGTCGGAGAAAATACGCTTTTATTCGCTAAAAATAAGAAGTTAGAAAATACGTTATACCGTCTATTTTATATTATTATGCAAACATTTTATTATATTAATGAGTTAGAGTGTTTTATAAATAAAATAAATAAAAATAAATAAATATTCCGGGACATTGCACACAGCGCCATCTAGCCCCACACTAAGCAAACGCTTGTGTCGTGGGTACTAGATAACGGATATAATACTTATATACTTTTCTTTTTTCTTTTATGTATCAAATGTTGTGGTGATGTGTGTAAGCTAGGCTAGATCAGAGATGGGTGATCAAAACTCTACATAAATTATTTACTTTTTAGGTGTTTTGGGTGTTTTTATCAAATGACAGAGTATGTGAGTTGAAAAATGTTCGACGTGGTTGTTCTAATAATAATTTACTTATTACGGTTGACAGTAAAACAGAAGTAATAGAAAGATTTAAATTTTTTTTCAATATAAAAAGATGAAGATCAACTTTAAAAAAATAAGTTACATAACTTTTCTAATTATGCATATGCAGTCCACATTCATCAAACATAAAACCTTCTACTACATCAGAACCCGAATTACAGTACACATAATAAAATTAAATATACATTAAAACCGTTAACATGTCACGAAAACCAGATCACGTGCTCTTCAGCTTCATTAGCTGACAATTATTATGAATATAATCCAACAGAATGTATTTTATGAAAATGTGTCACTACAACTACAAATGAAGGTAAATTAACGGACCCTCGGCTCTGGGAATTAAATTGTCAGTCAATGGACTTGCAAATGAGGAGTGCAATCACGATGGCTTTGTGCTAGCAAAGCTATTGTTTTGCCATATTTTGTGTATATAAAGCTAGATGTAGTGGTAATCAGATAATAGATATATCTATACTAATATTATAAAGCTGAAGAGTTTGTTTGTTTGTTTGAACGCGCTAATCTCAGGAACTACTAGAGACCATTTATCGAGGCTACATAACATCACGTTGCAACTAATAGGAGCGAAGAAACAATAGAAAATATGGAAAAAACGGGGAAAAATATTCATCTTTGAGGGCTTCCGTTGCGTGCGCTGCGAAAACGGTTCAAGATATCAAAAAAATGTGTATGAAAGAATTATTCCTCTTGAAATGATCTAACAAAATGTTTGCAACAATATAAGTCTATCTTTTAAGGTTAACTCACTAGAACCGTTTTTATGGTAGTAACTATTCCACGCGGACGAAGTCGCGCGCACCAGCTAGTTCTTGATAAATTGGAAACTGAGCAAATTTTTTTAAATTCTGTAGTTGAGTTGTCAGAACGATGTCAAAAAAAATTAATGTCGTATAAATACTTGTATGGAAATGATTATATGAAATGACAATAATCAGCTTGTGTCAGTTATTTTTATACAGGCTGCCTGTTTTGTAAAATAAACTTTTTATGTTTTAAAAATGCATGTTTATGTGAACCAAAAGTGTGTCAAATCATCATGACTTAGTATGGTAATTGTATAGGATCCAGAGACTTATACGGGCTACCAGGGCTTCTACTGGTATTTAAATAATTGGGTATCGAAAAAACACACTTATAACATAAAATTCCAACCATTAAATCATTCCATCACCCGTCAGAGCAGGCGAGGAGGCGTTCCACCTTATTTAGCTGAATCCGACCTATGTCTAGATTTCAGACCCTTTTCATGCCGTTTTTGCGGATTATGCAGATCCACTGGCACCAATTCATTTTACTTTGCTGTGGTTATATTAAGTAAAATATATTAGGAGTGTAAATCATGATCGTGTGTGTGCCTTGTTTTTGTAACTTTACGCGTTTTTTGTATGTTTAGTTCAGTCAAGTATCTCTAGTTTTTCGTTTGTGCGTGTAAATAATCAATAGTATCAGCTTCAGTCGATTTCAATCGTTTAATCGTATAAAGATAAACATTGAAACTGCTTTGAAATATGATCAAGAATCCATTCCAGTAAGTCGAAAATTTATTCCATTTTACATATAGTTGGGCATGATCCTCTAGACACTATAAATCTTGTGAAAATATTTCACATTCAGAGACTAGTACTACAATATTCTAAGCAGTTTCATTTCAATATCAGCGAATATAGATTACTTCAGGGAAAACATGTAGAAAACTAGACTGCCTAGTACCAGGGTAACAGGATATGTTAAGCTGTGGCTGTCCGGTGGGAGCTACGGCCGTGGATATTGGACGGGGACTTAATACGGCGACCTTTGCACGAGACTTTCAAATTACGCTTCCCAATCTATGCGAGCCTAGTACTTGTTGCATTTTTAGGCCTAGAATAAATAGAATTTCATTATTTCATTATTTTAAATAATGAGGATGCTAGTGAAACTAGAAATGTCAGTTCTTTCGTTTAGACAACAAAGTTTAACGCTACATCTGAAAGATGTAACCTGCAAACTGTTAAATTAAGTTTGGTCAAGCGTTTGAAAACAAATTCGATATTATCAGTTAGTCCAAGTAACCTATAATACTACAGTAGATCGTTATAGTTTATGTATATTTTCAAAATACGGGAAAATGTCACTTGAAAACTAAGCACGTTTAAATCATAGAAATTTCAAGGGGTTCTATGACAAGTGGTGATGCGTTTTAGAGTGGAAATTTTCCGATTTTGTGAATCACCTTGTGTGGCTTCTAGATGAGTAAATTTTCATATCCGCACAAAACTCAGTCATAAATAAAAACAAAAGAAGCAAGCATATGCGAGACAGCGCGACACAATGCTAAAATACTGCTCACATACACAAGGCAAAATTGGAAAAGTTTCAGTTGCTTGTTTAGTTTCCTCATTCTTTGCCTGACCCCGTTCGAAGCTTTAAAACTAGTTTTTTTCTGAATGTGGTTCAAACTCAAACCGTGTGAGCTCGAGCTGAATGGGACCACTCGTAGATCTGTCTGACGTCCGTGTGTTTGAATATTTGACTAAAGTTTAGTAATTAATACGATTAATTTACTGACCTTCTTTCTAGCTAGACCATTTAACTAGAGGATTGACGTGATTCACCTGTACGTATGTATGTTATGGCCTGACAAGAGAAAGAGAGGGTTGACAATCCTTGGGCCTGACTTGAATTTTGAACTTGATTTTGTATTTTTTTCCATACCTTCATAAGAAAAATTGAGACTAGGTGTCTTGATTTTTCTCATTGAAAAAGTATGTACCTTAAAACACATACCTTTTGAAAACAAACTCTTCCATATTCACTAACTCTTCAAACACATTCCTTTGTTCGTGATTTTCTCTCATTGCTCTTAGCGGTTAATCAGCTGCAATTAGTGGAGTGCCAATTTGTACATTTGCCTCGCCCTACGTGCCTGATTTTCTGAGCAGCCTCATGGAGGCAACCTCAGCCCGCATTACGGTGCCGGTGCAGGCCTCGATAAGATACAGCCTTCCAATCGTAGATTGCCGAGTTTGGTACAGTCGAGGGAATAAAAAGAATCGTTGCTTGTTTGTTTATGCTATGATTGTGTAAAGCTGTGGAATGTTTAACGATAAATTAACAATAAAAAAACAATGTCTTTGGTAGGTTAAGTTCTAAAATAATCAGTATTTTATCAGATTTCGACGAATACTTATTGCTTATTCTTCTGTGAAAATTAAGTGAAATGGTCAACAGTATGCTCATAATAAACGTTACAGGTTATTATTGCAACATTTGAAACCATAACTCATTAAAATTTTAATTTACCATTTCGCAATAATAACTTAATGAAATTGTAGACGTAAAAAAGATGTCAGCACCAAACAAAACAAACTGTCTCCATCGTATTTAACAGCTATTAATCACAATTTAACTCCCCATACGTGCGTTAAAAGCGCAAATACTCCCGTGTCCATTCCTTATTGAAATCTATTATACAATCATACCATTGGATACCAATTAGGGGTTGGCAGTCCCATATTTCAATGGGTTATTGTATTCATACATGATTATGTGGAGGCGTTGGTTGTGTATTATGTATAGTGTGCGATCAGTCCCCTTGCCGCCTACGAGCCTTGGGTGGGTGACCAGAAGTAGCATTATCATCTAAAGGCTTTACTGGGTTATATGATGTTGTTCTTATCAAAAGAGAGTGACCAACTCTCGTGTCGAGAGTTTATCAAGTCGCCTTAAAGGCCACTGAAATGGCTCAACGACTGCCGTACTAAATTAACAGACGGGATCTACAATTCAACGTGTCATACGACCTACAGAAGAAATAATATATTAATATAATGTTTAAGGATTATTTAATTTATCTTTTAAACCGATATAATGGGTACCTGTTGTTTGGCAAAATAATGATGCATTGTAAGCCGATTACGGCTACGACATATGTACATTTATACTCATTGTTTGGCGTAATCCATCAATAATTAAAACATTTTGGAGCAGCATAGATTCGAATGTTGAAAAAATATTATTTATTGACCTTTCAACATTACGCTACAATAGGTGAATCTTTGAACCTTACGTCAGATAGCAACTCAAGTCTAATGTCAAGAATTATCCAACTTTCGGAGCTTCTATTCGAATATACTACCTAACTATTTAGGGGTTGGCAGTGAGTGTACTTTAACAGTGTCCAGATATATGGCCACTGGTTCGTGGACGACGCGATAAGTCGATTTGATTGATGACCGTGATGGGCTTGGGAATTCACTGGGACGCAGACTTGAAGCTTTGGGGCTAAGTGGTTTTAACATATGATGTTTAAGTGTGATAATATTCAGATTCAGACTGTATTTAGAAATTTGTAATACCGTGGTTTTCAATCTAAGCTTAAGTAATGTTTATGCATGTTCATTGTTGTAATGCATCGATCAAAGCTGGCTGATCTTTAATTTGTTTTTAGTGAAAGTAACGCATGAATTGTGTTAAATACATTTTCATCATATAATTAACAAGTGAATGTGTTCTTTATACTTTAATCAAAGCATACTACACAATAAAACATGTAGCACTTTATTGAAATGCTAAAAAGTATTACATAAACAAAGAATTTTAAGACAAAATTTCACTATAGTTTATATTTGTTTCTGTAAACAAGAACCCACGGAGCCTCTACAACACAGTTTTTACTAATGTGAGAGGTACTAGGTCCAGGTAGGTCTACTTATAAGCTGTAACATTTTATTTGTGTTCAATAAATTTATTTTTATCTCAGTTTGTATGCAAATACGTCAAGACTAGTAAACCTTAACCACTTCGGTAGTTAAAGTCTGTCAACTGACCTACATGATAGTGTGCTCACGAAGATTCGTAGTAAGCTCTATTCCGAACCGAATACGAGGAGATTGGTAGATATCAAACGAATAAATCTTGCCGGAAAATGTTGATGTGCAGTGCTAGGGGATTTTTATGGCTCGTGTCTACCATGGATTGGGTTTGTAAAATAGTATGCAGATTTTATATATGAATGTATGAATTATTTTAATCGAGGGATGCTTTATAAATATATCATAGCATGTTATATTGTTTATTACTTCCATCAGACGTATAATCACTTATGACTTTGTAGTGCAAAAGAATTTTATTCAAAATAATTTATTTTAGTAGAATTTTCTGTGGATGTTGAAACTTTTCATTGTCTTGGACTGTTTAAATACGAAGTTTCCTAAAATTTTGTTGTTACACCAGTTATGTTCTTTCGTTCGTATTATATAACTGACGAATAAATAGAGTACATTTGTGTAAGAGAGAAAAACAAAAAAAAATATACGAAACCCAAGCAAAATCGTCAAACAAGCAGCATTTTAAAATGTTCCTAAATAACACAAAATGTTTTTCGCGTTCCGCTAATTTATTCAGCGCATGATTCCAATTATGAAGTGGGAATGGAATAAACTTCGTTTGCATGTAATTAATGACAATTCGCAGCTTCGTTTGCCATATTGTCTCGGAATCCTACAAAAATGCGGCAGAAGGACGTTTCATATCAACGACATAATTTCTAAATGGCGCCTTATTATAAAGAGGAAAAATAGCCTCAAATGTATAACCAAGAAATGTAAGTGTTAGCTGTGATAGGTACAAATTTCAAGTGATATAACCTGGTAGCTATGCTGCTAGCTAGATTTGTCTATGACTTTTTATTTATGCGCTTGTATTTTTAACAAGTTGCTAATTGATCCCCGCAGACCAAATCGTGAATCAGTAAGTTTCAGATGTTAGATTAAAGGTGTATGACCTCTATACACCTTTAACTTTATTAGGTTTGTATGTGTCTGAGTTTTAATGTCTATGTTTTAGGCATATAAAAAAGGGGCGCAAATGTAAAGGACAGTTTTATATTTTTATCTTAAAAGATTTAAAAAGAGCCGAGCTTTTTAAGACTTGGCTTTATGGTCGCAGAGTATGGTGGTTTATGAAGTAGGAACATAAAAATCATCTGCTGCAAAATTATCAAGAGTTTAAAGGGTTCATTTTAAAGGGAGGTTTTTACTGCGCGCTGTTATACCGGGAGAGTTTTATTTAAGTTTAAAACATGGATATTACATTCAAAAAGGTTGGATTTTTTAAAATTAATACATTTTGAAATAAAATATGATTATACTTTTTATATTTTATAAAATATGATCATAATTTTTGTTACTTCAATCTGACGAGAGAAAGAGTGACGTTGTTAAAAATACAAACATAAATCTCTCTTTCTCATAGGTACGTACATAATCAACAAAATGTATTTTAGTACTACGATATTCTAATTTAAAATAAGTATTTAAAGCAATTAATATTTCGTTAAAGCTACAAAAATCCTTTAAAACAAAGTTATTTAAAATAATACCCTGAATTAATCTAATGGATTCTTCAAAGCTTCAGGAGCTCATAGTAGAGTAACAATAAAATTAACAAAACTCATTTTGAAATAGGTAATACATTTCTACAATAGAATTTAACATTAAAGTTGCCGCAGAGAAAGAGCTCATTATTATTCAAAAGTCGTTAGCGGGATTATACCATTTTCAATTATCCTTATGTTTTCTACTGAAGGTATATCCCTTTTTGTGACTCGTTAAGTTTGAGCTAGTGATGTACTCCAACAATATAATTATTTATACAAATATATATGCTAATTAATAACAGTCATTATCATCATCACTAATTAGTTTTAATCATGACTACAAAAATTCTTACTTAAGTCGACTTGAAGCATAGAATATGATCAAAATGAGTTTATCCGTTCTTCAAAGTATCTGAAATTATTTTAATTTGGATTTAAAAAATAGGCTCCCGTGTTGCAAGTGACTAATTTGCCAACAACTTTCTAAAACTAGTTCACCAGTAATTCTTCTAACTAGTTATAGAATAAAAAAAAAAAACAAGTGTACATCCCTAGACCAGACTTTAATTACGTTTTAGAGTGAACACGATTAAAATTTAATACGCCGCGGTCTCTGTTTGCGGCTACCTGTTAACTAGCTTAATTTGAAAGTGGAATAATGGGCTTTGGGCGGCTTAAATAAACAAGTGTCGTAGAAGAGAACGATCGCGTACCTAATAAAAGCATTTAGCACATTATGATATAACAATTTTATTATAAGGCCCACTTGCTAATTTTAAAAACGAGTGTTAGACTTACATATGTATGTACGTATATACACAGTACTTAAAGCTTAGTGAAGAGTGCAAAAGAATAAAACAATCTGATTGACTAATGACTCCTTTTAAGTTAAATTTTCTTTTACTTTTTTAGATTAAATCTCTGCCAGATTTGGCTGAAACAGATGGCTCATAGCGATAAGGCCACCAATTATGACAATAATTTTAATATCTATGTTGTTTTGTATTGTTTTATGTATGGTGTTTATTATTACTTCAAGTTGTGATTTATTAAATTACAAGAATGTGGTTTAAAAAAAGATTTTAATAAAGAATACCTCTGAATTAAAATTCAGGGGTTTCAAAAGATCCAGAGTGAATCTTCTAGAGAAAACATACTACCTATAAATCTTAGATATGAAGGCTTTTAGTCAATCGTGAACTATACTACTAATACTATGAGGCAGAGCCACTACCAACTAAGCCAACGGACTGCTCCGTTGGCTTAGTTGGTAGTGGCTCTGCCTTCTAATCTAAGGGTGCGGGTTCGATTCCCGCATGGCACAAGTAATTCTGAATATTAAAATTTGTAATTACTTGTGTTAAGTCTGGTCGTTTCTATGTATAATAAGTATGTATTTACAAAAGAAAAAGTATATATGTATTATATCCGTTATCTAGCACCCATGATACAAGCGTAAGCTTAGTATGGGGCTAGATGGCGCTGTGTGATATGTCCTGAAATATTTATTTATTTATTTATTTATTTTATATAGATATAAGTAAAACAGGAAAGTGCCTCATTGTTCTTTTTTCAAAACACCCTTCTCACTCCTTTATGGCACAAAAGCGTACTCGAAAGGCATTTGGTGTCGGATCACAGTCATTATCCCCGGATTGTTTGCAACAGAACCAGTTTTATTTATATCTATGAAAAGGATTCGTGGGAGAACAGACGTGTAGACAATGTGAGACAGGAAAAGTAGACAAGGTTTTTATATAATATATATAAAAAAAAAAATATGGATCATTAAGTACCGCGGCTAAAAGTCGTAAAAGTAATAACATTACACGACTTTGTTGAACTACGGGCATCAAAACGCAAGAAACAAGAAACTATACTATGACATCTGTGGAATTTACAGTTTTACATCCCATTTAAAGTCCAGATGCAAATGTCATTATTTTGTTCTTACCTATGCCAAACCAAGCGACGACAGTTACTTAACTTTAGAAATTAAGACCCAATATCTCACCAGGAAAAAGACAATAAACAACTAAATATTCCTGGACATTTCACAGCGCCATCTGGCCCCATACTAAGCAAACTTTCTCTTATAAATACATACTTATTATACGTAAAAACTACTTATATTTGTACACTGTTATACATCTGCTGCCTTATTCTAAACACCTCAACCATGTACCGTGTATTGGTTCCCTTCTCTATTTGCATGTACTCGTATGTGTTCTTAAGCCAAGGTTTAAAGTCGCTTCAAGAGATCTCGTGTGCTACGATCGTTTGTTCGCGGCTTACTTTGCACTTATTCGGAATTTGTTGAAGTGGCCGTAGAGGTTTTATAGCCTAGTTTGCATGCTCTTTGCAGAACAGACTTCATACTTATACTTATGTGCATACTCCTTACGAGATTCTATGAGATAAGATTTAGATGATACAAGCGTAAGCTTAGTATGGGGCTAGGTAGCGCTGTGTAATATGTCCTGAAATATTTATTTATTTATTATTTATAGAATACTTTGTCATATTATGTGTACTATGAACTATAGTAGCATAAAAACAGTTAATCTTACTAAATAAGTAATTGTTATAAGAGATAACATTTTAATCAATAAATTAGAATCGGTTCCTCCATCAAAACATATAAAATACATTGCGATAAATCTAAAAAGTTTATTAATCTGGCTTGAAGTAAGAAATCGTTTTTATACCGGAAGGCTGAACCGGCTTGATTGGAGATAGCTACGTGATTTGATCTCGCAACTGTTCCCCAGAGATTTACCAGTTAGTAGGTAGTTAGTATTAAATTTTAGTGATTCACATTCAGTATTTTGTAATAGTGGTTCATGTTTTGTTTTTTAATTAGTTTCATATAGTAATTATTGTTTTGGCTACAGACTCGAGTCGATGTAGACCTAATAGATTAGTGTTCTTTATTGCAAAATACGTCATGTGCCATTACCATAATGATTCGAAATATCTTGTTCAAAAGAGAATGGTAATTTAATAATTCACCATTCAAGAAATATACTTACTTTATGATCATTTGAATTTTAAAACCACCCATTTCTATATAAGACCTTATCAATATTTCTTAAATAGGTAATATACTCATACAGAGTAAGATATTATTTGATTAATAATCACTATTCAAAAAACTATGAGTACTTATGTAAATTCAGGCCTTTCACAATCCATTTATTTCCAGCTAAAACATAAGCCCGAACATTATCTTGTATGCAGCTTACCACCGCAGGCCAACGATCCAGACAGAATACCTGTGTCCATTTACATATTTCACACTTTGTTAATTGACTTTGGGGACGCATCTAGCGTGGACTCCGCATATCCGCCGTAACGACCATCCAAATTCCTCTAATCCTTTTGCTACACTAAATTAGACCTTACACAGTACAACATAAAGGTGTAAAGAATGGTCACTAATTCTCACTGGCCACCGGCACTTTTGTTTCATTCAGAATTCCCTGCGTTGGTGTGTTTTTCTCTTATTCTGGCGTCTGTTATGTGCCAGTACTGCAGTTTCTATGTTGTATGAAATTGGGGGTAGGCTCTCTCCTCTGTCTGTCATATTCATATTTAAAAGAAAAACAGGAAATAGCTCAGTAAACCTTTTCAAAAGGGAACTTTTACTCTATAAATATAAATAATAAAACGTTTCTGTGACACAGACAGGCGGCCTACTGCAATTGTAGCTGTTAGCTGTAAACTCGCTGTCGTTGTTATAAGAAAAAAATTATCGTTAAAAAAAAAAAAAAAGGTTTCACCGAAGTTATAAAGATATTACAATTCCGTAGTAGTTGTTATAATGATGATTTTATTCATATCTTAGGCCTTATAACCAATTATTTTTTTAAATATGTTATTGAATCAATGACATCTTCACAGAAAACATACCTTTATTTCTATCAGTTTGAGCATCAATTTGCATCCAGGCTTTTTATATAAAAGCAAAGTATTATCTAGATTTATAAAACCACATACATACACGTAGCTATATACCGAAGAAAGTTAGCTAAATAAAAGGGTGCTAACTGGTAAATTACCGTCGTGCTCCAAATCCCGGCCAGAAGTGCCAGGAAAGCGAAAAAGGGAAAGCGCTGGCGAGTAGTTTTGTTCTTGATAAACAGCCTAAGCAGGCGGTAAATATTGTGCTCACCAACTATATTATGCGGCGAGCAATAAAACCTCAGGGATGGACTTTGTAGAGAAGCAACTTAGTCGGAACATGTTTCATTTTGCACTTTCTGGAAGGATATTACGGCCACTAAATTTTGAATTCGAAAACGTGCTGTGTTATGTTTAGTATGTCTACATATTTGTGTATAAAGTAGACTGGTATGTTAAGGAATCATAAATTCCAGGTTTTAATTTTTTATTTTCAAATAGGTTTTGAGTATCATTGCATTTTCTTACGATGAAACCAGCCTACCTATATTATTCCATGACTATGATTCAGATCCAGATTCTTTATTTATAACAAAATGTTACATGTCTTTTTACTACCTTTTTGCTAAAAACATAACGATCCGTCGCTTTGCCAGTGACTGTAAAACAACAATATCACATATTTGCCATGCAAAAATATGATGGTGGGTTAACTCTTACAAAAAGTAAAAAAAAAATAGACAACACTTTTCGCTTTCACAAGTTTCATTTTTATCACATCATTCAAACATTTTCATATAGCTCTGACGACCTATTACCCTACCAAATATTGATTTCAGATTCGCTTTCATTCGATTTTGTTTCCTCTGTCAATACAACAAAACAGGCCCTAATGGAATGTAAATAGAGATAAAGCTTTCACCTCGGCTCCATAAAGTATTTATCTATATTTTTTTATCCTCACAAATAATGATAAAATGTTTGGGACCTTTATTACCGAGTTAGTACGGTCCTGTGACTGCGTCCCTCCGTACTTTACGAAGGGTTTTATTGAATTAGGATAATTTACCGTTTGTTTGATGTCCTCGTAGATTTTTTGCTGTTCCTTTGGCCCTCCCTAGCGTACTCTATGTGCGTTTGCCCGGGTCATATGTATGACAATCGTAATGATTATCATTCGAGACGACGAGACGAAATATCACAGTAATATTGCGGTTAATTATATACAGGGGTTGCGGGTTCGATTCCCGCCTGACACAAGTATTTATGCATTTTAAAAATGTATAATTTCTTGTGTTGAGTCTGGTTGTTTGTATGTATAATAAGTATGTATTTACAAAAGAAAAGTATATAAGTATTATATCCGTTATCTAGTACCCACGACACAAGCGTTTGCTTAGTGTGGGGCTAGATGGCGCTGTGTCCAATGTCCCGGAATATTTATTTATTTAATATTAAGGTAAAAGTTTGTGACTGTGTCATGAGGATGTATGGTTGAAATTTGATATGGAGATTGATAATCATACATAGATTAATTTATGATCTCAGTTTAACGTGACACACCACGAGGTTTCGTTGAATTGGAATAATGTTGTTTTTTATTTTTAAAATGACATTTTCTCTCGACCTAATAAAATTGTTGTGCAACATTTTAATTTAAGTATGTTTATTTCTGTTTTGTAATTTTTGTGTTTTTATGGTGTACATTAAAGTTATATTCTATTCTATTCTAAAATCTAGCATAGATTTATCAATAAAACTAAAAAAATCTACCAACATACTTTTTTTCATACCTACATATTGAAAACGCTAAAAAACAAGCCCCCCAGGCGATAAACTCTGGAACTAACGAAACATACCACTTTTAATTACCACGAACTATTTAATACCACTTCAACATGACTTCGAAAGCCGCGTTTTTTCACTAACTCATTAGAATTGGCCTTTGAAAATGTAAGCCGGCGCCAAACTTTAACATTCGAAGTTCCGAACTAACTTTGACAATAATCAACGGTCGGGAAAATCGGGCTGGCTACGACTGCATAGATTTCAACATAGGTATATAAGTAGGGATTGTATAGTAGAAATAGAGACGACATAATTCAGTTACATCTTACTTATATAAAAATATATATAGCAATATATATATAAAGCACCAGCACCCTCAGTGGTCTAAAGGTTATTTATATAATTTAAAACAGCTGATTGCGTTATTAGAATTCTGTGGAAACCGAATGGATGACTAATTTTTCTTAATCGCAGGTATGAGCCATAATATGTGTTTGTTATTGTTGGTGCAATGTTCTTTTTATTGTTTTCTTTGAGCTGAAAAGCTGGTAGTGTACAGCCGGTAAATTATACATCATTATTGTGTTGAGTCTGGTCGTTTGTATGTATAGGTATAATAAGTATGTATTTACAAAAGAAAAGCATATAAGTATTACATATATCCGTTATCTAGTACCCACGACACAAGCGTTTGTTTAGTGTGGGGCTAGATGGCGCTGTGTGCAATGTCCCGGAATATTTATTTATTTATTATTTATATCAACTCTGTATGTTTTGAACGAAATAATTTAAGAAATATCTACTAAAATATTCTTCGTGACACATTAGCGATGCCAATTATCGAGTATCGATGAAATTGACCCAATTACTTACTGGCAAATTAGTCGATACGTTACGGTAATTAAAAATTGACGCAACACTGGTTCACAACTCGAATCACTCGTGTGGGAACTAGACCTCACTGTTTTCAGGCTTTCGATAGTGATGTAACTACCGTAGATGGTGTAAATATTTTTAAAATATCTTGGTTAGTAGTCTAAAAATATTTCTCGGGGTGAATTAAAACTTAGTAGAATCATGAATCTTGCAGCTATCAAACGAACCTGGGGATCGTTATCGCAAGGCATTCAATGAGACCTGAGGATGATGTGATACTCAAAAGTAGATAGATAATAAATAAATAATAAATAAATAATAAATAAATAAATAAATATTTCATGACATATCACACAGCGCCATCTAGCCTCATACTAAGCTTACGCTTGTATCATGGGTACTTGATAACGGATATAATACATATATACTTTTCTTTTGTAAATACATACTTATTATACATAGAAACGACCAGACTCAACACAAATAATTACAAATTTAAATATTCATAATTACTTGTGCTATGCGGGAATCGAACCCGCACCCCTGGATTAGAAGGCAGAGCCACTACCAACTAAGCTAACAGAGCAGTCAATGATAATGACGATGGTATAGAAACATAATTGTGTACCATCCGCGGGCCTACCACCTAAGAGTAAACTATATCAACTGCTATCGTTTATGACGTCATTTCAATCATTTGCGGTACCAAATGACGTCATAAACGATAGCAATTGATATAGTTTACTTTTAGGCCATAGGCCCGCAGGACTGTTTTTCACTTACAGTTAAATAATAATACACAACAAATTCGAGTAAGTGTACATAACATAACTATTTAATATTATATTGCCAAAAGTTTATGAGTGTGTTCGTTCTGTCTTCACGTTGTGAAACCAATTTGGGTGACATTTGATATGGGTAGATTAGATTTGAACTAAGACTTAGGCTACAGTGTACCCCGGAATAACACAGAAAAACGCCGGCAGCTGCTAGTACAATACAACTTATTAAAGGTGTACTTATCCGCAAATCTCAGAGCTACTGGCATGAGAAATTGCCCCGCAAATTTTAGATTTCGTAAAGTTTTAGGTCATCTCTATCCCGGAAAGTGCTTCGTTGTTAATTAGGCTCAGCATGGCCGTACTGTCCATTCTACCTGCTTGCCGGCTGGTTGGCCACTGGTGAACGCATTACACCCAATAAAGCCCTGAAACTAGGTGAACCAATACTGATTTTATATGTGTAAAATTGGAACATAGAAGATATTAAAAAAAAAATGTTTGAGTACTTTAATTCCATAAACGTTTTCAAATCCACGTTTCAGCAGTTTTTGGATTTATTATCAGTTTATTCAAACGCTCATAACGAAAAAAAGGCTGAACGGATCACCATCATTTTTGGTTGGAGGTAGTATTTAATTAATTTGTAATTGTTATAGACTACTTTACATATCAAAATAAGGCAGCGAAGCCACGGGCGTCTATTAGTTCATAATATTTACCTACTTATTAATAGAAACATTCAAGTATATCAAACACAAAGTCTGCAAAATATTAAAGAAATGATATCAGTAATCTTTTTAAGGTCTGAAAACAAATCATATAAAACTATGATTAGTAATATATCAAAAAAGATTTATTTCTAGTTTTAGGTACTAATGTTGATTTGTATAAGGAGAGAAACCTGCGTCACTAAATAAACGAGACAGAGCATAATGTACAGAACTTCTGATTACATAGTCTATTGATTAGTTGATTAGTTTTGGGATCTCATTTATCCTTCCATTACATGTCTGAGATGGCGTAATGGCATGGAATTAAGATAGATAATCATTAAACATTATTTTAACTTGTGTATTTCAGCAGATCAGTTTGACTAATGGATATGTATTAGATACGATTAGGAGTCTTACGTTAACAAAGTCATGGACTAAACCCGACTTTAGAGAATGTCAGTTACGGTAAACCGGCTAATTTAGTCCAATGGTCGTAACTTGGTCGGTGACGTTGAGATATGTTTGTCGTCAAAACAGGGCTCGAGATCGATGGGTGGTCGTAATAGATTGATCTATCGACCTATTTATTAGACACGGGTTTGGGATCGTGGGAAAATTATCCGAACTAAATAGCAGTTTAACATTTTGTTCCTCGAGTCATATTTCTCATTATTAGGGGCAAGAAATTGTATGCCTCTCTTTATCATTATTGGGGATGGTTGCCTGTTAACATTTGCTACAAATAAAGAATCCGAGTCTGTGATGATTAGATACACGCAAAATCAGTTCAGTTAATGAGTGAGTGGTTAAATTGTGGTGGACACCAGGCTAAACTACGTGTGATCCGCCTTCTCAAATCTCATTTCTCGTTTCTGCTGGTCATGACTCGTAGATTTTGGGCATTGATGTACAGTTCATCTCAGTTGATTTCACAAACTTTAATTTACTTGTAGCATAATAATAAATGTGTACGTTGCACGTGCTTACAAATAAATCTGCTTTGATT
Organism: Macaria liturata; assembly: GCA_964023185.1. Lineage (NCBI taxonomy): Eukaryota > Metazoa > Arthropoda > Insecta > Lepidoptera > Geometridae > Macaria > Macaria liturata. The sequence goes on from OZ026825.1 coordinate 6,522,492, forward strand.
GATTACAGGCTACGCACAGAGATACAACGGCAACATGATAGTAAAATAAACTTCGTCAGATATAAATGCTATACTTCATTATATTACCAACCAATAATAAAACACACACTCTGAAAAAAAAAACATTTATGAATACATCTAAAACAAGCACCTTGCAAAAGATTCAATTTACGCTTTACGGCCTTTTTATGATGAACACTAAATTACAGAACACAAAAAACTGCCAGACGACACGTAATAAGGTGTGTAAAGAATAAATCGATATTCTGCTAAAAGCATTGGGGTGTCGAGAGAAAACATTATCGCAAATACGTCATAAAGTTTTTGATGTGAGTCATAAGGATTGCAATAAGAAAAATACGAACAAGAACCTACGCAGTATCGAGATTATAACCCATCTAGCTACTATTATACGCATAAAAGAATAAGCCGTTGCCTAATGTTTCAATCAATTTATTTATGATAGAAGTACATATACATGCCTCAGTGGACTGTAATATTTGTATAAAAGCTTTATTCACCTTATGACATCACATCATACAGGGCAAGTCAGTTCACATATTATTTTCCTTAAATACTAAGTAATTTATCACTCTTATTTTATCGTTTAGCAACTGCAGACGCGGTCAGGCCTAAGATGGGTGACCGTGACCATCGGATAGAACGTTAGGTAAACAGGAAATAGCTTTTTAATGCCCAGCACTTATACTAGCAAAAAGATAATCTGCATTATACAACATTTAGCATAATTTAAAAAAATAATGACTAAATATGATACATACTGTCTACATACTACAAAATTAAAAAGGCTTAGACAAATTTATTTATTAATTTAGAAAAATTATCAACTTACTAAGCTCCTAGGAAAAGCCTAGATTATCCGAGGTATCTGGCCAGCTCATATCAGGAACAGAGAATGCAGGCTACATTATCACATTGGTTTGGATATAAATTTTAAATTAAGTAACGGCATTTATAAACATTATCAGCAACATTATTATAGGAATACCAGAGGGCATAGTGAGTTTTGTTACCTATAAAAAGAAACATTATCTAAATAGTTCCGCCCATTCACAACTTCAACATAGTGCTCAGCTCAAAGTACTTAGTTTTGTGTTAGTTTTGAAATGCGACAATTACGAGTAGCAACAGTTATAGCAGTTGTATATGTGCTATTTAACATGTTTATGACTGTTATTTTAGCAGCTCTAATTTGTACACGCTACTAATTTATGTAATTGAGGGTCGTGAACAAAATTATGGGCGTAATTTAGACTTGATATTAAAAGTGGCTCATGAAATTGTAATTTAATTTTTGGAGCGTTTTTTCATGGAAATGTTCTGTACAGCGCTCAATTATGTATGAAGACAAATTTATAGGGCTTTATATTAAAGACGCCTTTACATATACATATTTTTGTTGTGCTTTGAGCCTGTATTTTACATAGAAGTATGATGCAAAATGATAGAAAATCAAATGAGGCATTGTATTAATTATTTTGCGGCTCTAGTTTATGTTTTAATTTCAAATCTATAAATCATGGATGATTGTTTGAGCATTTTTATTAATGCAAATAAACATATAATCTAAAATCCGCAACATGTAGGTATCCTATGTAGTTTTTACTCAATTGATGAGCATTAATGTTATTATATCTTTCAATGTACATCGTTATTAAGATGCATAGTTAAATTATGTGTCTATCTTCTTGTTATCGAATGAGTTGTCCACTCTGGTGTCGAAAGTTTATCAAGCCGCCTTATGGGCCTCAGAGACATGGCTTAACGACTGCCGTACTAGACAAACAGCCGGGGCCTACGATTCAACGTGCCATTCGACCCATAGAAGCGCCCAAAATGAAATGCCACTTTTCGATCACCAATCCAAGGATTGACCGCGTATCTGTCTATACAAAATATAACACTAACTGTTATCCAAACTTGCAACGCCGTCGTAGCACTAACTCTAGTCTAAGTCTGCCAAGAACCCTAGTCCAATCTATATAACAAGAGGAAACCCTGTCACATTCACCTGTGGCCACTAAATCCCCTCAAATTCACATTCAAAGCAGATTACACAGAATTTCGGAGCCTTCTTGAAATTCCGGACCCTGAAATTGGACGAGCACCTTGAAAGTTTGTGACACTTGGCCGAAATAGGTTTGTGACGGTAAATGTGTTGTTAGAAGATTCAGTTGTGAAGTCAAATGTTTATTATCTTTATCTGAACACTATTTACACATAATTTAGTACCTATAGAGATACTCGTATATTAGATATACAAGCTATTTTTTATTTTTGATATTTTTTTTATAGCCTGATAACACCGCGGTGCTTAGTAGGTACGTTGCACTTTAACGTGATTTTTATTGGTGATGAATTACACAGGCTCTCATAGAATTTCAAACGAAGCTTGTAAATCTATGTAGAAATGTATTCGCAATCAGAAAAACGTGTTATTCATCTTGGACCTGTGCCATGTGCCTTGAAAAACTAGAGAGGCAGTGGAAAAGGCAGCTTGATTGTAACTACGTTTGACTGTAATTTAATTACGTACGTATTCTAAAATCGTCAGTGAAATATTACTGGAATATCATTTTGCACTGAGTTGCACATATGTCTTTATAAAACCATATTACAGTTAATGACAACGCATTTTATTACAATATCAATATGAAATCTAAACTTGTTTGAGACAATATAAACAGATAAAGACGAATAATAGTTAATGTTTAGATTTGTATAAAAACGGCATTCAATAAGACAATTATGTTACAGTGTAAATACTTTTATTGCAATAAAAAGTATTAGCATAAAAGTATGCTTTGGAAATATTTTATAACCACGAGAAATAACTGCAAATATCTTATAAAATTATCGTAATTTCTACTCAACTTACGTTTCCTTCCGTCATCGTCATAAAACTGCATACCACATATTTTGGGAGTTGCAATCCTTTTTGCAGTAACATTTAAGGAGATCTGTGAATCACATCTGGCAGCACAGAGTTGGGAGGAAGCCAACAGTTCCCGCAGTTATGCGCTATGACAGTTCTCTGATAAAGGCGGCCGGTCATAGTATAGGGAAATATGATGTAGAAGCTACACGCTAATTCCTAGTCGCGTATCGCAAAATGTACATGTATTGTGTTATATTTAAATGAATTTCACAAGTGATGGTAATGATCATCAAAATTGTGACATATACTAATCTTATGTTTACCCCATCTCACCACGTTTTAATTAATGATTATTATCGTTCAATGTTTTGTCAATCCTATCAGCCGTTAATTTATGATAATCCGAAGCATGCACCGTAATACAAGGGAATGACACAAAAAATCATAGTCAAATTGCCAATTTTGTCGTACAAAATGTATAAGAAGTTTTTAGGACTATTGGTAAGTATGTAATATAACAGAAATATCTGTAGTACATTCACAGGAATTAAAAAAGCTTTATGGTTAGTATTCTTCATTAATTCTTCATTAAAAATGTTCGCTGTGTCAGGATCAATGTAGCTTTATTGGTTCAAAATAGTATTTTTTTAAATGTAATTACGTTTCTGTACCCCCATCTCTCAACTCTGTGCATGGCCTGAGCAGTTTCGGCCATTCACTGGACAGTTTCATTTATACTCCCCAAGTTGTTAAACGTCGCTTGGCTTAAACTATGTCACGCCTAAAGGCTGGGAACGTCTTGCTTTGTTCGCACACTGTTTTATGAATTCTGTTCCTTTGTCTCGGCCTTTTAGACGTCGAAATGGTTGAAAGTAGAGCAAAATGTACTATGCTCGCGAGATGAATAGTTTTTGAGCAACACTATTTGGGAAACAATATTTAATAACGGTATAAGTAAAAAACGAAACAGGATAGGATATGGACACAAAGTGTACTAATTTTGGTTTTTTCGTTACTTTAGAGCATTCATTTTTGAGCATTTCATTCTGATTTTATAGTAATAATAATGTTACTAACAGGGTCTGTGTGTTAAATTACATGGTACAGAAAAACCAATACAAAGAGAATCTGAATAAAAATCGTCTCTGAATCTCGAGTCTGAAAGACAGCATCAAAAATCCGACCCAGCAACAACAACAATTCCTATTCCATCTTACTAACTCTGAAATCAACAAGAGATACCTTGAACAAAATCCACTCACTCCGAAATGAGATTTCCTCACAAGAATCGTCAATTTACAAAATATACCGGGCGAAGGTAAATAAACCGTCCTCCCTTGAATGACGCGACTTTTGATCCTAAACCACTTACACGGCAATCTATAGAAAATTATTCTTGCCTTTTTCATTTCCCCGCAGAAACGAACCTTTTACGAAGTATCTGGGAAACGACGACATAGAACGACAATAAATGGGACTAAGCGCACTGTCGTATACGTACGTAAGTAACTTGCATCTTGTCGTATATTTTAATTCTAAATCCTATGGTAAAGAATAAATAATAAATATTCGCTATTTCAAACCAATTGAAGGTAATAAAATTATAAAAAGCATTTGTTTACTCAAATGATGTGTTTTTTACATGTTTTTTAAATTTATTTGATCTGTCTTTAAAGTGTGTCACACTCATGCTTCATTTAGTATCTTTCGATTGCGCCAATTTAACAGTGCTGTGATATACGTACATTTTTGAGGCTACTGTAAGGCCCATTCACTGTACTATGTCGATTCTGGGAAAGAGAGAGCAATAAAAGTCAAATTACTGTTCGAGTCATGCATCACGAAAGTTTTGGGTTCGAAAGTTACAAATTGAATAAAATTAAGGTCAGTATTTTGCTTACGAATGTGGAGCGTGATGAATGTAGGAGGGAAGTTTCGGGATATGTTGCATGGTACGTGACGTTCTACGGATACGGTTCTACGGAGATGTAGAAGAAACTCCTGAGGAAAAATATATGGGAAAATGAGAGCAAAAAAGTAATAGATTCTTTGTCTGATTATCTGCACAACAAGGCATACTGATTTGTATCCGATTAATGTGTTTTTGTGATCAGATATTTTTTAGGCATTACCTTAACTTTGGAAGCTCATTGAAAGTATAACTGTAAACATATCGATCCAAGTTTATTTGCAGATATTCAATTATCCATTACAGATCATAAATGTGAAAAGAAACGCATGTTTGATAAGTTTTGTTCAGCTATGGCAAGTCAGAGTCCATAATATAGAACTAGGAATAATACGAGTACTTATTGTATTTCAAAGGATAATAACAAAATACGTATCACTTAACAAACAAGTTCTTGCGGCATAGGTACGAGTATATCAAAATATATAAAACTCAACGGAGACTGACTAACTGACTGACATTGTGATATATCAAAGCAAAGCCCCAACCTCAAGACGATGCAGGCACACAATGCAGGTAGATATTATGGCATCCGCGGAGATAGGATTTTTGAAAATACCACTTTTAAAGGGGTGAAATAAAAGGGTAAATAGGGGATGCAAATTTTACTTCTTAATGAAAGCGAAGCTGCGAGCACTCACTAGTTATTTTATATGAAACAAACGTTTCTCACTTTCACACATTTCCAAGAATTAGTTCTAGGCCCAGGTTTTAACAATGCACTACTTAGAAATAAACTCCTTAGCGCAACAAAGCAGCCCACAACGTACTCTGTTTCTAGCATTTAATAAACTCATACAGTGCTGTTCAGAGTTGAAGGCTTATGAAACAGCTGTTACGGTTGATTGTAGAAACATATATTATTCTTTCATTTTATAAAAACTTTATTTATTTTAAGAACGATCTAAGAAATTATTTCTCTCAGTATTGAGGATTATGAAATAAAAAGGAGGGTTAATTTAGTTATAATAACCGGCTAGCATTTACGTCAGTAATTATGTCGAAAATTAGATCGACATGTTTCGGAAAACTGAGGTTTCCATCATCAGGAGGACGAGTCAGCCCGCGCGTCCCGGTTGGCCGCCTCGTCCAGACAGTGCTAGCCGGTTATTACGACTAAACAGGAGGATTAATGTTTCAATCACTAACATAGTAAATACAACCCAATGAGAGACAAATAAAGTACATAATTTGTAACGTTGTAGGATAAAGACCGTACGAGAAAAATACAAAAATTTATTTTGCCTATGTACGAACAATATATTAAGTCCGATAGTGATTCTGCCTACCTACGAATAACATGGTGGTGATGGCATTCTGGGTGAGAAAAATAAACAAGGCGTGTCGTTACTTCTAAGAAAAATGATTCTGAAATAGTCCAGCTTAATGTTTACCATCACTCGTCTAGTTCATTCCCCTTTTTTTCAAAACTTTTTCCTAAAAAATATGCCTAACAATTTCAACCATTCCTAACCGTTTACTTATTTCCTCTGCACACGCGGAATGCAGCTGCGACAGCCATTGAAACAGTTGAATAGTTGGAAAAAGTTGGAATAGTTTGTAAAAAGCGGTTTATAGACTGCTGAGCCGGAATCGGCCGGCCGCGTCAGCAACAGCGAACCAGGCTTGTCGACACTACGGGAAAGGCTGGGTCTAGAATGGACATTTATTTATTGAAGATGATTTTTGCAGTTAAGGTTCATGAATTAGTAAAATAGAGTCCTTGTCACTACGGATAAAGGTTGGGACTTGAATGGACATTTGATTATGGAAGTTTTAAATTGCAGCTAGGGCTTGTCATTTAGTAAAATAGAGTCCTTGTCCACACTACGGCGAAAAGCTGGGTCTAGAAAGGACATTTGTTTAAGAAAGTTTTTCTGCAATTTGGAGGTTATGTTTTTGTAAAATAGCCGTTTGAGCACAGGGTAATGTTGTTGTTCTCCCAATTTCTGAACTTGCTCATTTTCATACTTTCCTCGCTCACAACAGTGTAAATCTTATGTTTGAATTATGTGATTTATTGGCTGATTATTATGTTTATCGGTTTTTACACACAGCGTAATCTAAAATTTCAATTATCTTCTACCTTAACAATACAACTAAATTTAGTGATTTAATTTGACACACAGACCTTTGCACAGGATTGGGACAGTATAGGTTGACAAAAAAAATACACATGTGATATTGAACCGTCATGTAACAAAGATGGAAATGCCAATGTATGTATTGTGTGTTTGAAAAAAGAAGCTCAAGACAAACTCTGTGAATAGATATATACTCTGTGGATTCTGGAAATAGTTACTCATACTAGTGTGTCAATGTAATATATCAAATAAGTACATAGATTTGTGCTGCGTTTGGCAAATAAGATCTTCTAAAAGCTCTTCATCTTTTAGATGTCTGTCACTACAATATTAAGAAGTTTGGTTCAATATTGTGTTCTTAGCTCTATCGGTCCAATTCTATTGTAGCTCTGGGAGTGTTAAATGAGTAGGCTGGTTTGAAAACAAAATGGACATGAAAGGTCTATAAAAACTCTACGTAATGTTTACTGCCTGCTGTATAAAAACGTAGGCACTTTTAGTTTTTGTGATGAAAAAGTTGTGGGGTTAGAATAGAAATGGTATTTTAGTATAGACATATCTTTTTGGGGTCAAAGGAAGTTGAAAGTATTATTTTTGTCAGAAGCTGTGTTTCCTGCGAACTACAATCCAGGGGTTTTCAAATCTAGAGTTAATAGGTATCTTCTAGGTAAACGTGTTACACCCTAGGCTGCAGCAATGCTTAACATCAGGCAGGCTGTAGTCAAACGTAAACCTATCCCACGTAAAAAAAAAAAAAAAAAATTACTACCGCGATAAAAAGTTACGCGCACAAATGAATGCTTGCTTTTTTCTCTCTTATTTTAGTCACCCAAAAAACAAAAAAATGTAAAACTACTTCTAACATTCTTGGCGTTTAAAAGTAAACATAACTTAAAACAGTACTAAGTGGTAAGTACTGTAGGTACTTACTTAACTCTAAGTCCCAGGAAAGATCTACAAAAGCCCTATAATCCGCCTACATCTAATCAGGCTAACTTTATAATTGCAAGAGCTCATTATAACAGCCATACAGCGTGTTAAACTAACTGTGCCTGCAAAACAAACTCAATTTGCTTGCGACTCTACATAGTCCCGGGAATCAGTCTCGAAGCGCTTTATTTCACTTATAAACATGGAAAGACTTAACAGTTTTAAGTAAACACCAAGTTCGTCTCAGTTACAAGTTACGTGTGCTAAACAAATACTCGCTAGGGTGTCCCTTTATTGTAGTTATTTTTTTATATTGTCCGCATGATTTGTTTAGTCATTTATTTATTTATTGTAGTTACATTATGTACTTACAGACAGACATGTAAGAGTCATTTAATGCGGTTCGAAAATATTTGACGCTAGAAATAGTTTCTCATACAAACTTATTTAATATGGTGTCGTTTTTATTTTTCTTTAATAACATTGTAGACGAGTTTCTGGGTAAGATTAAACTATTGGTGGATGTACCATTGTTTAAAAGCTTGTTGAATGCGCTATACGTGGTATATATGTACAAAAATGACTTAAACATACAGAAAAACTTATAAAAAACAGATATTTACAAAAAATTCAGCACACCGTCCATGTTGTCGCTGTGCGGCAGGGATACCAGTATGCTGGCAGTATTTCCTCTTTGAATGCAAAGACTCAATCGTTGAGAAAAATAGCGTATATACTATACGTGGTTCAAAAAATGTATCCTAGATATAACAGACAATAACTATATAATATACCTACTTCTGATATATACTTGTATAAATGCATAAAAAAAACATACCGCTATATATGTAGGTAGTAAGCTAGTAAAATATTCAGGGAAATCAGAAAGAATGGCCACAAGACGTGTTAGAATACGTGAAAACTTTCACCCATGTATACTGTCACTATTATACCAACTTGAGACGCTTTCACAAACTCGCGACACGTAACTTTTCCAATTTTAACGTCTACTATTGATTTTACACGTGTGCGGTAATATACAGTTTGTGAACATTCTGAGAAGAGAAATGTCTCTTCGCAGGCTTCAAAACGATTGTATTCTGACACTTATTCAAAATGTTTGTGTGTTCTGTCACTTATAAGAACGGAGTGAGATCGACGGGAATTGGATTGGAGGCGAGATAATTGTTGTAGAGTTATTTATGTAAGACAAGATAAGGGGATTGATTGGTAAAGATAGATATGATTTTATCTTCTTCTTCTTCTTATCGAATGAGAGTGGCCAACTCTGGTGTCGAGAATTTATCAAGCCGGGCGGCTCAAGGGCCTCTGATATGGCTTATATGATTTTATAGTAGGTACGCTTATTGAAATAAATATTTCTTTGTCCACGCATTATTGTATATTTTTATATTTCCATAAATTTAAAGTGAAATTTGATTTAAAATGTATGGAGAAGACTTCTGTCAAAACGAAATGCAAAGTATAATGTCTGTCATTTTGATTTTCAATATGCGATTCATGTATGTTAGCTCAAAAATAAATTTTTTCATAAATAATCTAAATTTTGAAATATCCATCTATCGCTAACTTGATTAAAGAGCTAGTTTGCTAACCATTATCTACTTTTAACCTCACTGTCGCTTGTGCAAGTATCATAAAAAAGATTCAAGCGCTTTGGTGATCAGAAATACTATGAATTATCAAACAGGAGTGTTATAATACTGACATAACTACGCAACTTACCTTGGTTTACATGTCCGGTATTTTCGGCAAATTACAAATACCACACAAGCCTTCAATGGAATAGAAGCCTCAAAAAGCACACCATAGGCCAAAGCTTAAAAGCTACAGCAGCCAGCGTATCCATTCACAAAGCCTATTGGGTGATGAGGCTGGTTCACCATAAAAGAGAGGGACAAAAAAGCTCAGGCATTTTTAACCCCTGTGATGCGTCAATGATGTTTGCGCTCCCTAAAAGCCTTTTCTGCTATGGGCTGTGGAAGCGTACAGGTTTGCAACAGTAGATAACGTTAGATTAAAGTAAAGCTGGTGTACATTGCGACATTTATTAAGCAATTACTCACAGGATTAACTTCATATATTCTAAAAAAACTTACGAAAAAAACGTAGTAAGAAATTTTCACAAAGATAAGATTTTTAACCAACATTTTTTTCAATTACAGGGGTTTTAATGGTTGAAACCATAACAGAGTTCTTAAAATACGGATTTTTATTACTACATTAATACGTTGAGTAGGGGTTTTTAATTATCGTGAAAATGATAAAATCATACAAATAGTATCGGAGAAAAAATCGTAGTATCAGTTATAAACACAGACACACATACACAACTTCTCACTTAAACGTCGCATATATCACCATCACGGTAAAAAACTGTTTGTCCTTCTGTTAGTATCAGTACGAGTTTAGCCCCCGGATGTATTTTGCGTGGAGCAAAAAGGGATGATGTGACGTCACACGGGATCAAGGGTGGACGCACAAAGGGTGTCGATGCATTTCAGGGAAACCCCTGTAAGCATATAACCTTAGTTTTTTGTTTGATTTATAATTCGTTCGTATCATATAAGAGTAGTTAACTCTGGTGTCAGGGTTTTCAAACCACTCTGGGCCTTATAGCAGCGGTACAGTGACAAACAGCCGGCAAATACAATTTATAATTGATTCCAATTAATTGCTTAAGTACAATATAATAGGCAATTGGATTTTACTAATTCAATATGTAGATACACACATATTTAATTACTCGACATCTCTACGACAAGTTTTAGAGTCTAATATGAACAGATTTTTCTAAAATATTTTACGGAAAATCTGTGCTAACATATAGATTAAATTGTTGTAGAATGACAATCTGACACGAACCCACAAACAGTTTCTGACAACTAGACATAATACTAAATCTAAGATAAATAATGAAATTTAAAAAAAAAAACTTTCGCTGCTTTCGTTATAATTAACTCAATATTTAAATATAGTCAATAGTAATTTTTGACAATGGAAAAAATGACATGAGTAGAATCAACTAAGCTAAATTCAGCTCAGGGTTTCAACTATCTTTGAAACTACACACTTAAAGCAACTTCTTGAGTCAGCCTTCAACAACCTTCAGCCGTAGTTGAGAAAATCTAGTTAACGTGGCTCATAAAGCTTTTTGATTTTATAATAAAAACCGTTTGTTAAATTAAACCGGCTCAGAATTTGAGATGAAAATTTACACCAAAATCTGCATTTTCTGATTACTCGTCAGAACAATGAGATTATGAATGTAAACTTGCGATTTGATACAGATAATTTAATCAAAAGTTGCAATTTAAGCTTTGTTATTTAAATGTATGTAGATTATGTTATATTCCATTTTATAACATAATACCGAATAGATATTTAAAACATGAATAATGTGAAATATTTAATTTTACAATTCACAAATAAAAAAAAGCCTTTGGACAATGTACGTTTTGGTCTTTCAGATGGCTTCAATATTAATTTTAAGTATAATGAAACTGGTCAAGCAAAATGGTGAGATGGATGAACCCCAGAGATGGGAAGCGAAGCAGAAAACGCCATATGACTAGATGGGAAGACGACCTGAAGCTCACAGCCAGTCACCACTGGAGAAGAGTGGCTCAAGATAGGGTTCAATGAAAATCGTTAGAGGAGGCCTATGTCAAGAGGCAAATTGAACCGAGAGACATTATATAAATTGTAAATTGCTATTCAGAGTGAAACTAAAATATACACGACGCGAAACATTTTTTATACTTACTATTCTTATTCTGTAATAATGTGAAACTGCAGTGTCACAAGTTAAACTACGAAATCATTTTCCCAGAATCCCACGAACAAAAAAATCGAGTCAGATCCTCCATTAACAAAATAGTCCTCTTTTATTTCAGCTGGATGCACTCAGAACGTCAATTGAATCGATGTATCAACAACCGAAACCATTATCCATAATATACGTGCAGTAATCCATCGCACTGGAATGTAGTGCAGGGAATATAATACGGAGACCTCTAACTGCAGATATAACGTATACAAACCCCTCTAAAATCCGTAAGACAAGCGCGGACCAATAAATATCATTACTCTCTAAGTGACGCAACGGAAACACTTTAGCAATAAATATTGCTAACTAACCTCATCCTCCATGGTCCAAGAATATCACACAATAATAGCGACAATAGAAAACAGAAGAGGGAAGATGGTTGGTCACCTTATACGACATGATGACGTCTGAAAAACATAATTGAAGGGAAACTAGAAGCACAAAGACGAAGAAGAAGGCCGAGGAGGTTATATTATATGGACAAAGCAAAGGAACAGGCGCGCGTCATGTCGTATAAGGTACCTTCGTCCATATGTAAGGTTTTATAATTGAGTAGAGGGTTTTGTGACCATGACATTGGAGTGCGGCTGTCGAGTTAGCAACTTTATCTGATCTTCTTCTAATCTTGTTATAAAAATACAATAATAACCTAACTCATTTTTAATAACGGATGTTTTAGATTTATTTGACACATGCATGTCGGAATTTGTTGACTATAACTATAATGAAGCATCTATAGGGTGTGATTTCACTTTCGTATAATTGGTCTGCGTATTGTCTGCAGCACTATACATTTTAATTGATTTATTTGAAGGATTAAAAAAGCACTGAAATTATTTATGAAAGCCATATAATATGACTGATCGCTTTACGTTAAATCGGATGAATTATTAATTTAAAGCATTAGGTTTACTGGGTTGTTTGAACATAGCCGATAGAAAATTTCAATTGAATATTTTACGTACTATACGTACGTATGTATATGTTACGGCTAATACCCGAAGTGCGGCTACACCTAGTTTTAGCCGGTTAGAACTAGGTTCGCCGGGTTTGCTAGTATGTACATAGGTATATTACGTTTAATTAGGCAAGGCAACAGTATCACATTTGTAACACCATGTCAGATGCCCTTCAAATGATTTGAATACTCTCGAAAACAGAGCTAACCACTCTTATATAAACCTCTTTTTGTATTTAGGTCAAGGTTTAAAATTTCTAGTTGCATCGTATTTTAAAGCTGCTATCTAGTGGGCTATTATTTATTCTAAGCTATCGACTGGGCTGGTACCGAGTATTATTATATTCTCTGGAAACTCAGTTTGAAAACAATTTATGAACGTTTGCGAGATCGGCCGCTTTCGCTGGAACTGATAAAATAGCGCAAAATGTTAGAGTTACTGCCTCTGTAATATGTTTATAACTCTTTACAGTATTTTAGTGATTGTGTAAAAATTTACAGTAAATTTTCTAGTATATTTACGTTTATAAAATTTTAATAAATTACATCAAAATCCAGATTATTAAATATTCTATAGACTTAATTTTATTCCTGATTAACGCGGGTAGGGAAAGGCGTCGGTAGTTTTGTTCATATAAAATAAAATTTTGTCCTTTTTTGTAGTCGGTTAAGAAGGTACATTTTTGATAAGGTCATCGCAACCTTCAAAGTTAGGCTCAACATAACAAAGAAGCCTTTCTTGCAACACCATAGAAAACACATAAAAGTTTCAACATCCAACATTTGAGCCTCAGGGGCTCTATTCACTTTTACAGGAAAATTTTTACAAGTCTCTTTTGCCGTGAAATAATTTGTAAACAGTAATACGAATAATTAATACTGTAGAAACGTAACTGAACCGATAAAATATTCCACGAGTTGGTGAACTTAATAAGCCTTTTAAATTATCTATAAGTACACCTTTGTTCCTAATGTTTTCATGGTAAATAAATATTTTGGTTGGTCAACCGACGTCACCACGGTTGAGTTAGTAGACGCGGTGTAACTTTTACTAAAGCGAGCAATTGCGTCCAAGCAGCGTTTGAATATTTTCGGCGGCGTAACCAATTATGAGCAAGTTTTACATACGAGTGGTATATGAGAGAAAGAGATGAAACGTGGAAGCATTTTTGACGCCAAATTTGTAAAGAGTTGTAATTCTAAAGTAATAATAATTCGTAGAAACAATATGAAAATTTAAACGGGTGTCTCGCCCCTCGTTTCAATTACATTTCTATGCTCGCAGTTGATATAACCGTTGCCTTATTTTGGTTAAACGCTCCCTGTATTTACATAATTATTCTCAGGAATACCGGGTTATTGCTTACTAATGTAAAAACCGATAGAATGATATGTATATAAACGTATTTTGATCTACAAGTGTTGCCATTTCACCGTTAGAAAATAGCTGTCATATATGAAAAATTCGGTGAAACGAAATGTATGGGGAATGAAACCTTACATTTTATGTAGGTGTGTATGCAAAAAAAAAAAGTTGAATAACATTCAAAGGTGGACATAAGCCCTTTTTCATATATTGTAGGTATTAATTTCTCTTAACCTTGTATATCTGTATAGCAGGAGTAAAATTTTAAGTAACCTCTCTTCTCTGGCGTCTTCCGGACTTGATCGCAGCATTATTTATAAGATGAACACTTTATGGCGGTTTAATTTGCCCTTTTTTGTGGCTTAAAAGGTTCAGCAAAATTATTATGTGAAGCATTCGCTGTAAGCCGTAAAACATAAAATGACGCACATACGTTTTTTACTCGGTTGCGTTGAGTACCTTTTCATATTTTTTAAGAAAATTTAAGTGAATCTTTGGAAGACAGGTTAAATTGCTTCAGAATACTTTACAAAAACATGTATCTAGGGTTTAGTTATTTAGTTCAGACTAATGTACAAATAGGTATTACCATTTAAGACCTTCAAATCTTGAGTGAACAGGTAGGTATGTAAACGTGTTACAGCGTGTTATTGCTGTTTCACTTAACATCATGCGGGTTGTTGGTAAACGCCAGGCTTAACTATGTAACTCTCTCTCTTTGCGTCGAAACCCCAATGCTGGGGGTCGTGACCATTCATGTCATCATCTTTCCTTTTACGATGTTTCGCCACTTTCTCTTATTCCCAGCGACGTGAACTGCATCTGCTACACTTGTGTTGAGGGCAACTTTTATCGCGTCGGACTTCTCCCTCTAGGTCTTTTACCCTCCACTTCTCCAGTCACAATTAATTTCTGCAGATTGTCTGGGGGTTTACGTGCAATGTGTCCAAAAAATTCCAAAACTATGTAACAATAGGTTATAAATTATTTACTCAAGTGAATACATGATTTATGTATGAATTTTCAAGTAATAACAAACTGAAGAAAACTTCCAAGAAACATTTCAACAAAAACAATATTACAGTTTCAGGGCCAATTGTATTTCAAGTCCCTATCCGGTAACAGGAAAAATAGGAACAGTCAACTCAATAGGGATGTAACATAAGGAGCAATAGAAATAGTCATATCTATCTGTATCAAAGGGAAGTAACATTAGAAGCTATAGAAATACGTTTACATATCTATAATCTATCTACAGGTTTACTAGAAATTAACGCAAAACCTTTTAAGAAACAATTACGCAAGTAACAAATTTTGTCACACTACTTTTAAATATTCATGAAAAAGATATTGTTTTTCATACATTTAGATAGTAGGCGATGAACCTATTGCTTGTAACATCTGCTTTTTTGCAAATTTCCAGAAGTCATAGAACCAAAGTTGTAGCTTTTAAAATAGGTATCGAATGAGAGTGGCCAACTCTAGTGTCAAGAGTTTATCAAGCCGCCCTAAGGGCGTCTGACATGGCTTAACGACTGCCGTACTAGAAAAACAGCCGGGACCTACAATGTAACGAGTCATCCGACCAACAGAAGCGCCCAAAATAGAATGCCACTTGGGCGTGTCGCCCATAAATAAAATATTCTTTTAAGGATTTAGTTAATTTATTTAGATTTTTATTATTTTTACACAGCTGTCGTAGAGGTTATTTTTGTATCAGAGTGTACACACAGAATATATATGTTATTCAGAAATGTCAATGACAGTGACAAATACATTCAAATGTTATGTTTTTAACATAAACTGGCGGGGCCACAAAATTTTGAAAAAGCTATATAATCTTAAGTTGCCTATTATATGTTACAGAAATTAAAATAAACAAAATTTAACAATGTGAATTATTGACCGAAATAGCTAACATACATTTTACAAAAAACTCTAAAAAATTGTTTATAACAGACTGAAAACTGAGGGTCCCCTTTTTTTAAAATTACTTGTAATTATTTGCCTTAGAAAGCTATACAATCAAATATCAATAATTTTAATTTGAATCAAATAGGTAAGTAATGAAAGGCAAATAAATAGTTAACAAACAGTGAAGAATGCTATTAAATTATGTATTGTAATAAGTAAGTTCTATAATAAAATTAAATTGCAATTACAAACTTAAAATGTACTGTAAACTTAAGCGGTTTTAAACATTTGTAAATGTAAACTTTAAATGTATTAGAAATATGGTGAGATAACAACATTATTGATAAACTTTACATTTATATTATACAATTATAATTATTGAACCTCATAAATAGGCAGCACAGCTACCTTATTGATGGCTCTTCGATGGGAGCCATTTACAATCATCTTTCAATGAAGTTATGAATATTATTACTACAATTATTTATTTCAATGAATGAATTTATTTTCATTGAATAAACTTATTTTTACAAATCTTAAAACATATGCAAATACTCTTTGCAGTTTCAACAGTGAAGACATTTTTGAAATGGGTAATATTTCCCCTTGTTGTATATTACAACTGATTATTTGTACATGAGGTTCAGGGTCAATGACCTTTGTGACAATGAACTCTTTAGGTACATAATTTACATTTTGAATCTCTGGTGGTCCTTTCCACCAAACTTCACAAGAAGCTAGTTGTGTGGGATTAATTCCCCTTGATAATACATCAGATGCATTATTTTGGCTCTTGACATGAAACCATTTACAATCATCTTTCAATGAATTTATGATATTGACTCTGTTTTGAATATATGTAATATTTTTCTTACTTGAACAGAGCCAATATAACACTATCTGTGAGTCAGTGAATAGGTATTTATGTCTGAAATTTACATTTGAGAATATGGACATCACTTTTTGAAATAACTTTGACAAAAGTAAAGCGCCGTTCAATTCAAGCCTGGGTATGGTTAACTGCTTGGATACTGGAGCAATCCTTGACTTGCTGCAAAGCAACGAGACATGTACATCATTTCCATGAATAGCACGGATGTAAATGCAGCAACCATATGCTATAGCAGAGGCATCACAGTATCCAATCAAGTCAACATAATCAGCCTTACAGATTTTTAAATTCCTGTTTACAATTATTGGCTGCATATTCATTAGGTCACAAAAGAAATTGTTCCATTCAGACAATAGTTCACCACAGAGGGACGAATCCCAATCTAAGTTGTTTCTCCATAATTTTTGCATAAATTCTTTGGCCCGAGTAACAATAGGGCCGGCTAATCCCAAGGGGTCATAAAATGCTCCTATGCAACTCAAGACAGTTCGCTTGGTCCATTCTGAAGGAATGTTCCCTGACGGTTTGCAAATTTTAAAATTATCATTTTGTATGTCTAAAAATAGCCCTAAGGCTTTTAGCACAGAATTATTATTGAACTCATGAGACTTGACTATGGCTTGTTTCTCAGGTGGAACATTGGATAGTACCTGTTGACTGTTGGAGCTCCATTTATGAAGTTCAAAGCTGCCTAGCTTCAGCAAGTTTATTAATTGGTCACATACCTCAGTCAGTTGAGAGACACCGGAGGCCCCAAAGAGACAGTCATCAATGTAGGTGTTCTTTTTCAGAACTTCAGCTGCAAGGGGATGGCTGTTTTCATACCTCAATGCCAGCTCTATGAGGCATCGTGTCGCTAGAAAGCTTGAGCTCTTGACGCCGTATGTGACGGTCAGCAACTGTAAACATGTTAATGGTTCATTAATATTATTTCTCCAAAGGATATTTTGCAAGTGATTTTGTGAGGGATCTGTTCTAATTTGTCTGTACATTTGGCGAATATCACAGAGTGCTACAAACTCATATGAGCGGAACAGCATCAGTATATCAAACAAATTGTTTTGTACTACAGCTGACAGGTCAATGACCTGAGCATGGCCAAGGTCAATGTATTCTTTAATAAAATTGGAATAAGTCTCTTTGAGTTGGGGGTCTTTTGAAAACCTTTTATTTAAATGATTAAGTCGTTGCAATGCTGTGTTAAAAGATTCACCCAGGTGTAGGTCATTGACCGGAACCTTCAGTGGCATTTTCACTTGAAAACGATTATTGATTATTTGTACCGAACTTTGGAATCCGGCTTCACACACATCAGGCTTTGCTGTTTCCTCCATATTAATTTCAGGAATGTGTTGTTCGTCCCAAAATTTTTGCAGGAGGAGATCTACACCCTCACCTTGGTCTACAGCAGCATGCAAACATACACTTGACAGACAAACATTGTCTGTATCCTGTATTATGTCACCAGAGACAACATAACCGAATTTGGTTGCTAGCAAAATCAACTCACAGCTAGGGGAGTTGGGCAGTTCAATTTTGTGTGCTTCAATAAGCTTGAAACATGCCTTGGCATTGAGCAGGAATGAAATTTCACTAGGTTTATTGAATTCATCGTCGGCTAGTAGTATGTTGTCTGGTAACACAACACTAGAAACATCAATCTTGTTCTGTGGAAGAAAGGAAGTGATATTGTCAACCACAGAAAATAATGCATTATAATTATAATCGCTATGTACTGACTTGAGCGATATATTGGCAGCCTTGGTGGCAGGTTTGCCTTTTTGACCTAAGGCTGCAATTTTGACCTCATGATTGAATGTGTCAGCTTTTAATTGGCACATTAGTTTGGAGGTGATTACATTAGGCTGACTCCCACAGTCTAGAAGACCCTTGGCAATAATTTGGGAGCCGTCTTTTGCCTCAATCTTGACCTTAATGGTTGGAAGTAAAACTTCATTGGTAGACATGCTACTTTGGCAAGCTACAGTCTCTGTATTTTCATCGCAGAGAACTATACTGTTTTGACAGGTCACCGTTTCAATTTGTTCATGTAAAACAGTGCTGTGAGATTTGCTTTTGCATATGCCACATTTAAAAAAGAATTTGCACTTGTTAGTGTGTGGATTGAGGCATATTTTACATAATTTATTTTTGTCGACAAAGGCAACCCTATCCTTGACACTTAAAACTTGAAATTTCTTGCATTGAAACAATTTATGATCACTTTGGCAATAAATGCAACACATGTTCGTACTTTTAGATTGAAAAGCTACAAGGGATTCGCTAAGTTGGTTAGAAACAATTGGTTTGTACTTACATTCTGCTTGCTGGCTCTCCTCGAAGCTTAGAGCCCTCTTCTCCACAAACTCAAAAAAGTCGCTGAGGCTAGGCAACCTTTCATGATCTCTTTCAGTGAAGTAAGCTCGGCAGGAGAAGGCATCTAATTTCCTGATAAGCAGAGTCACAATTACCACGTCCCAATGTTCCACCTTTTGACCCAAACCTTTAAGCGCACCTAGTTGCTGCCTGGCTTGAGACACTAACCGTCGCAAGTTTTGAGCAGTACCTCTTGAGATTTTTTCTATATCTATTAAACTATTTATGTGGTGTGTGATTATGATGGTTCTGTTATCATAACGCTTCCTTAGTAATTCAATTGCCTGATCATATGAGCTATTAATTAATGGCAAGCCTATAATGAGGGTCAGCGCGTCACCTTTTAAATATTTCCGCAGGTAGAATAGCTTCTGGACTGGAGCTAGCGTTTCTGCACTCCCTATGACGGCGACGAACATGTCGATAAACGCGCGGTATTCTATCGCACTTTCACCGCTAAACGTAGGTATGTCGAACTGCGGCAGCTTCCTGGTCATTGTAGACATCGCTGCGTCTGGTTTCTCGTCCGTCATCCGCGGTGAACTTGGCATCGACGCAGATACGGTCATGACCTTTTGTAGACTTGAAATAGTTTGTAGACAGGATTCCTCAACGTCGTCTTCCGCGAGTGCATCGTCATCACACTCGTCTATCAAGATTTTCAGCTCTAAGTGGTTGCTTCTGTACTGGATTAGGGCATCTTGTAATAATTTTATCCGAAGCACAATTGCTTCGGAATCCAGTAAAACTTGATCTTGTTGTTCTTGCAGGAATTTGATTCCTCTTGTTATCTGCCCTTTAAATATTCCGATGGCGGCGCGGAGCCGCTTGACCTCATTGTCGACGACAGGTGGCATTACTATTTATTTTGTTGTGTTCTCGACGGAAATATTTCCGTATACGCGAGTTTCGGCACCAATTTTATGGGCGTGTCGCCCATAAATAAAATATTCTTTTAAGGATTTAGTTAATTTATTTAGATTTTTATTATTTTTACACAGCTGTCGTAGAGGTTATTTTTGTATCAGAGTGTACACACAGAATATATATGTTATTCAGAAATGTCAATGACAGTGACAAATACATTCAAATGTTATGTTTTTAACACCACTTTCCGGTCACCCATCCGCGTACTGACCGCGTCGACCTTTGCTTAACATTGGTAATCGCATACGATTGCCTCCGCTAGCTGAGCTACGGACGATACTAACATACTAAAGTAGCTTTTATAAGGATGTGCGCTAGTTAGCAGTAACCATGTGTAGAAACAGGGATAGAAACTGATGAAGGCACCTTCTGGTTCTAATAACGCCCCTCGCGTCACTCGCATCGCACGGTTCATTTAGATTTTATAATAGAAAAAAGAACCAGTTTATTGAAACTCGTCATTCAATACGAGTTTGGGCGCAAGAATCTTTTGTAGAAAATGGCTTTTCTATTTAGGTGCTTCATGCTAAAAATTTTGTTTATATATTGTTTGTCATTTAATAATATTTCTTTAAATTTCAAACAACATATATAAAAATAGTCCCTCTTTTAAAGTGGAATTTCCTAAAATCCTTTCTTAACGGTTGCCTTCGTCATAATATCTGCATGCATGTAAAATTTCAGCCAGATCCGTCCAATGGTTTAGGCTGTGCGTTTATAATCCTAGTTCAATGGCGTTGATAGATCACTTGGTCAGTCAGTCAGTCACCTTTGAGTTTTACATATTTAGATTTAATTTTAACTAACAAAAATTAACAGGCTATACAACTTTGCTGTACAAAATAAGCAGATCTAACCTCAGCCATGTTTATTTCAAACAGAGTTACCAAACCCCCTGATATTTTTTGTCGTCACAGTGGTACAGACGGACACTTTAATTTCCTCTTTTACATTCTTTCCGCGGGCACGTGTTAGCATTTTGTTTTGCAACATAGCACATACTACCACCACGCTTGTTTTTTGACTGCTACAAATGGGATTCTGAACTGTATTACAAAGACTTATAGTTCATTTTCTAACCGTTTGAGTTTTGGTGATATGTTGTAAGTGTTTATAGTAAGGCTAGAATAGAGAGCTGAAAAGCGTGTAATGAACGAACCACGCTCGTCGGATAAATCACGCCTTTTTTTTTCAGTCGCAGCGCGCATAGATTACGTGTGTTTTGGCAATCGGCTGCAGTGGCGCCAATTTGGAATGTTGTCAGCAACGCAGTAACATTCATTCTGAGAATACAACATTTGTATTGTCGATTTTTGCTCTGTTGGATTGAGTGTTAAGGATGACTCCGGTGTGAACCGAAAAAGAGATACTATTTATTGGTATCAGTTTATTTTCATTCATTATGCTATTCCGTTCTGAACCGAATTATTTTTTGTTAATGGGCAAACACGAAACATCCATGGACCTGAATTATTTCCCTAAATAGCTAGAGCTTAGTTTACTTTGAGAAGTATCTACAAACATAGCTTAAAAATATAATTTGTTGGCCACAAAAATTTGGTTATAAAAATTAAGTTTGGTTTTCAAGTTTAGGTAAAAAGATTATTAAAGCCAATATATTTGAAAATAAATCTAAACACGTACCATCTATAATTGAACCAATATGTTTAATTCATTATCTTCGCACCAAGAGCACACGAATATCTCAAATGACAGAAACCTGATTGGTATTATTTGGCTGCTCTAAGATATTAATTTTCAGTATAATGTTAACTCAAGTCCTGATTAGATCGAAAATTAGGATTTTCGTGCAAAAGTCAATAGGGGTTAGGATTTTTTTTCGTTATAGGTATTCACGATAAAGACTTTCAAAAGTCTTGTTATTAATAAAACTGTAATCAGTTTCACTTTTCTAAATGACTAAATCAGTAGTAAAACTTAATATTGTTTCTCAATTCACGGCAATAAAGTAAATTAACATGAATTAAAGAGTAAATCGTGCATCATTCTTCGAGAACCGTGATCGAATTTTATTTTGAAAACTTGCTATATAAATAAACTTTTATATGTAATTTGTTGAAATACATTTACAGCTTTATTCTATCTAGAATTTCAGATATTTTACTTCACGCAACTCGCATTTCAAACAAATAGCCCCAAATTCATCAGAGTGAAGAAGACATTAAGTACCAACCTACGCGTTTCAGGCAAACCATTAACAACTCTAAGGTTTCAAAGTAACAAGCAACGACTTACTCTGACTACACGAAATGCAATGCTTTGAACGAAAGTATTAGAACGTCTTGTACTAAAATGTATTTATCAATCAAAACTATGTTTGCTGTTGAATAATTGCAAAAAATGCATGAATGTGTGCCATAAACAGACAAAAATCAACAGTTAACATAATACATAAATTTATTCATACTTCTGTTAATTTAAAAATAAATTGAGTGAAATCGAGTAGTAAGTAAAATAAATACGTGCCCCAAAACAAATAACTTAGAATCTGGTATACATAATATAACCTACTCGCAATCTAATCAAAATCTTGAGGATCAAAATGAACAAATCTTATAGAATTTTAATGAATAGAAAACCACCCCGTAATCTATTACAAAACAGGTTCACGACGCCATACATACTAAAGATTAAATAATCACGTTGGATATCTTGTGAACATATCTAAACATCGACACATCCAACTCTGAATCCTTACTAAAGCTAATCAATAGTTAACTTTATGAGCAAAAACAGTAACTTAATATCATGAGAGGAGCTCTTTCACGAGAAATATAATATTGTAATTTGTGTGCTTAATTAGGATAGGGAAAATTTCAACAAGGTTTGTAGGCTTCGTGGTTGTTAAAATTAATACTTTGTTTTACCCCCTTGTTATAATATTAACTTATAACGTTTATATTACATGTATTTTTGATACTTTTGTACGAACCAATTAACACAAATACACTATTTGACTCATTCATTATGAGAGTAAAGCTCTGTAGTTTCCGTGAAAAAATCGTTATAAAATCTAATAACATTTTTTTATTAAACTACATAATTTACCCGTGTGGTTGGTTTTCTAGGAATGAGTTCTTTATCTTTTTGTTTGGATTTACATATGTCATTCATAACTTCATATATGTCTCTCGGTTCTTAATTATAGTTATATAAGAATTTGGTATCAAAAAAGTTTGTATTATACATTGAAAGGCATGTAATTTTAACGTAAAATATTTTCTTGTTTAGTTAGTATATACTTAACTAAACAAATGCGTATAAATGTATAGGTACTCGTAACAAACAAAGCAAACTTGTACAATATACTTAATTGCACCATTTGCAACAGAGGCACAATTAATTACATTGAAATTGCCAGCACTTGAAACTATATCTCAAACAATAGGCAACTTGTTGGACTTCAGATGTAGTTTGATTTGTTGTTTTAGGTTCTTCGTTGCGGTTCAAACTGAACTGTAGTTGAATTAAAGTTTGCATAATTTTCACTTGAATAAATTTTGGTCAGATTGTGAAGTTTTGACAATTAAATTTGGCGTCCTGTTTATTAATGTAACATGTGAGGTGTTCGACCAATGACGGCATTTTTAATGATGTTGTTGTTGCTTAATATGCTCTGCAACACAGGCACTCTTTGAGACCCGCTGCAGAGCTCAAACGCATCAAAGCTATGGGTAAGAATAATTACTGATATTCTGGAAAATGGAAAACCGTTGTATGATGTATCTAGATTTGTTGATCATAAAATAATTGTATTTTACAAACTAACAGTTAGTTCTTTCAAATAATATAATAGGTACATTTTAACTGAGGAATAATTGTAGGAAACTCTCGACTAGGTCTGTTTTTTGAAATAATAATTAATTACAATTTTATTCTACTATGTAAAAAATGCCTCAATGTATATAATAATGAAAACTATGACGCAAAACTCACCAAGGGCTTTAAATATCATTCAATAAGACTTCAAACTCGCTCCTTTACTTCAGAGCCATGCAAGCGAGCTGCGTTCATCGATTGCCAAGCCTCGTCGGGATTATCTCCCGCACCCTGCTAATTCCGTAATAGTCCTCGATCTGTGATCGCATAAATCCCAGCTTTAGCCATCGAGGGGACCGATTGCGCGCCTACCCGTAGTTTTTTCTAATTTACGTCTGATATAAATTTATCAGATTGTTTACGGAAAGTGTAACAAAGTTAAAACTTACAATGAAATATAATGTAGGTATAAAATCATATCTTGGTTTTGCGTTAGAGTTTCATCAACATACCTTTACGACATGACCGTAATATAAAGGATAGAGTAATAAATTGAGAACTAACTTTAACAACTGGAAAAAATAAATATTTAATAATGTTTTGTTGTGTAAAACTTTATACGTATTTTATATAATATTAAATTAAATATTAAATCTAGATTTCATTCAGAAAGTACCGTGTCAATCCAAAGTATTTCTTTTTATTATTGTTTGACTACTATTTCAAAGGAATTGACAACTGCACAAGTCACAATAACGCCAAAGGTAAAGCATACCTGCATATGCCCACAGGTTTATAAAACAAAGTCAGTAACCGAAATTTTTCTAATTTCCGCTTGGCCTATATTTAACGGTAACTCCTGGATCGGTATTCGAGTCACGTCTAGATCTCTTTATTAACTCAGTTGGGTAACTCAATTTGGCGTTGAAGGGATGACGAGGTCTTGGTACGTGTTACGGGGTCTGTTGTGTATTGAAGAATACGGAGCGGTGGGTATGGTGGGGGAAAGTGGAGAATAGTTTTGAGAACTTTGAAGTAGGTAGCCGTAGTTGAAAGTAGAAGGTACTGGAGGAATTGTAATATATATAGGTTAAGTTTTTCAGATAGTTGATAAACATATTTTAACTTTACTTACTTTACTTGATTAGAAATGTGTAATTTGGTACATTTTTTTTTATGACTGAACTATTAGTAATAATAAAATAATAATATGTAAAAGCATGAAATTCCGATAGATAGACACAGAATACACAAGTAAGCACGTTATATAAATTATGACTACGATTTCTAGATATCAATGGTTAAAACACATTTTTAGTGACTTATTTTATTAGCGACACCAAAAAACATTCAAATTAACGACTTGTTGGAATGGTATTACCATACCTCTTACATTATAAGATTTTTCCATAAAAGTGTATGTGCTTCAAAAATATTTAACCCAAACATTTTCCATATTTACACCATCTCACAACATTGTCCTTACAAAATATTGCTTCCAGCCTTATCGAAGTAGTAATTGGAAATGAAACTTCCCAGAAAGCGTTATTGGTTTGACCCATCGACATAGCATAGTAATAGTAACTGGCTTTGTAAATATGTACATCCAACGCAATTAGAATAATTAACACTGTACAAGATAGATACGAGTACATACATACACACACACGCGGGACTGCAGGAGCAAGAGTGTTATGGTCATAGGGTTTTATTACAAAATACGGTTTAACTATTAGTCCTGAACTTTGAAAATATGCAGTCCATTTTTGTTGTTCAAAATTTGTTGTCTTCTGTCATAGTAATAAAATTGACAAAATGTTACGAATGATAAATCAACGTCCTATTTTGAAGTTGACATTGTGATTGTTTGTATGTGATGTTTGAACAACAAGAACCGACTTTTTATTTTGAAAGTACTAGACTAATATTTAAACCACGTTTTGTAATAAGACTGACTAAGTTTGAAACTGAGAGTGTTTTGTAACTGTTCATGTACCAACACGCGTAATTTTTACATGTTTTAATGTCGTTACATGGCTTGACATTGACCTCTTCCAATTAGATCAATCCAATTAGATAAAATTTGTAATGTTTATATATGACGAAATATTCAGACAGAGTCATCATCATCGCGATATCATTTGAAGTTTCCGAGATATCTATACATACAAAAAATAATTAAAACGAAATAGAGTTGTATAAATTAACCATCAGATTAAAATTTGAATCAAATGTGACAATAGCTCACATATTTAGGTCGAACTTTTATTTATTATGTCATTTTGTCAAATGTTACACTTTGGCCAGTCCCTTTCGTAGTATTCTACGTCGGTAGTTTGCCCCAACTTCCAGTTGGAGTTGGTCCAAGCGGCCAGTGATTTAGCCGCTGCGTGCGCGGTACATTCTCAGATGACAAGCGCATCCTCTTGGCAGCTTAGCTTGAGGTTTAGCTGCTGTAGAAAGACTTTTATAGCTTTGGTGGAGGATTGTGGGTAACTTTTGGAGCCTTTCTAAAAAAAATATGGACGATATATTTATTTATTATTTATTTATTCATACTTGCACACATACTTTCTCTCTTGAATCGTATTCCTCATGACTGAGGGTCGTGACTCCCCCGCAGAATTAATCCGCTAGGGGAGTTTTCTTGGGCAGATACATCGTGGTGGGCGCCCAGGTCCTTCCACGGTAGACACATGTCCTCGGATATTGTGGTCCTCAAACAGGTCGGTTTCCTCACGATGTTTTCCTTCACCGCTAAGCGAGTGCAAATCCACACATAACTTGAAAATACAAGTCATTGGTGTAGGGCCGGATTCTAACCCGGGTGCGTCTGAATGAAAAGCACACACTGGAACCGCTACGCCACACTCGCTTATGCACACATACAATTCTCCTAAAAAAAATACATGTGCCTCGAGGTATTGGGGCGTAGCAAGAGACAAGGCTTTATGCTAGCCAGGGTCTTCACAAATTTTGCTTACATCTAATAGGTACTTTACTTATGCTCACCAATTTGTTATCTAATGAGAGCAGCCAACTCTGGTGTTTTGAGATTTTATCAGGCTGCCCTAGAGTCCTCAGACATAGTTCCAAACTATTCTTAAATCTACGTAATAATACTATATACTACGACACTTCGAGTTTGAGAAAAAACACTGTGTTGTTTATAGGTTTCTCGTTCTACAATAAAGTGTATGGAAAAAGATTAACGTGTGTTGCTAGAATGATCAAGTAATTTATCATATCAAAATGTATTCCTTTTATGTGACTTTCGTCTACAATAGAGCATTATAAAGCTAACATAATGTATATTTATTTTGGTTGGGCCCTAATGTGTTCTGTGCTGGAGTCAACAGCCGGATGACGTTTAAGTAATGTTTGCTCCCACTAAAAGCTAGTTCGTGCACTGGATATGTCTATAGTAGTATATGTATGTAAGTTAGCTTATACACATCTGTATGTCACACATATTCTGTCTACTGTAAGTTATGTATCTCTCTTTGAGTCGTATTTCCTCATGACTGAGGGTCGTGACTCCCCCGCAGAATTAATTCGTTAGGGGAGTTCTCTTGGGCAGATACATCGTGGTGGGCGCACAGGTCCTTCCACGTAAGACACATGTTTTCGGATATTGTAGTCCTCAAACATGTGGGTTTCCGCACGATGTTTTCCTTCACCGCTAAGCGAGTGCAAATCCACACTTAACTTGAAAATACAAGTCATTGGTGTAGGGCCGGATTCGAACCAGTTAAGTTATGTATGGACGTTATATATGTATTTGGAGCTGGATGATTTATTAAACGAACCAGATATAAAAACATTATAATTCATGTTTACACGTGCTGTAAAAGTTACTTAATGTTATGCAGAACCTACTAACAACCATGTAAAATTAAATAACACAAATACGCAGAAAAACATGTTCCACCTTCAAATTTCCTCGAAACGGATTAACAGAATTTGAGTTTTAGCTAAATCATGTACGATTCTGTTCAATATTCCAAGGAAAACGTATTTTGCTAATGGATCGGTTGATTTTATGTTGAAAATATGTTTTCCTGAATCAGGCTCGGCTATTAACCGAGTATATAATCGATTAGCCAAGAATCGATTATTAGCCGAGTTCGGTTTCCCAGACTTTTAAACGTACTCAGCGAAATTGTACAACAGCAGTAAGTGACAGGAAAAAGGCGGGTTAGTGAAAATGTTGGGAATGTATAGGTACTAATTTGTTACACAATTCTGGGAATTTAACCTAGCTTTTCGTTTGTTTTTTGTTTCGGATAAATGTGTGTCAGTGCTTTTACTTTTTCGATAACCGAGTATATAGTAGCTGGTAAATATATAAGGCTTAATTTTCACTGATACGACACACCATTGAATTAGATTTGTCCTCAATAAAATAGCTTATTTTATGTATTCGTATACTTGTATACATACATAGACGACTTCTAACAAGACAAATTTTATCAAGGTTCATACATATATGTCAACTGTATTTTGTGTAACTGTGTTTTTCATACATATATGTTAACTGTATTTTCGCGTGTGGCACTAGTTTAGATATAATTTGTTTTATGTACTGTTTTTTAATATGTGTCAACAATAAAGAGTTAATCTATCTATCTATCTATTTTCTACATCTAAAGTTCTGATTAAATATTTATGTAAATAAAATTAAGAAAGAGGTTTTCTTTGACTTCAAACAAATTCACATTTGGTTCCTCACGTATAGTAACACGACTACTAGAATTCTGATGAAGCAAATTCTGTTCAAAGGCTTGAAGGAATAAGAAGACAAGTATCTATAAAGTGAAGGCTCTCTCTTCTTTAGACTTGGAAGTATTCAATTTGTTAGCTTTTCTTACTAGCCTTTGAGCGAATGAGCGAGGCATAGACAATGTAACTTAGAGAAGCCTAGCTACCTATTAGTCTTCTATACAAACCGATCTCTAAACAACCGATTATTATTGTTCATAATGCGTACATGACAAAAGACCAATTAGTGTTGACGATATCTACAGTATAGAGGGCGGCACCAGTAGTTGTCAAAACGGTGCAATATCCTAGTCTCAAAAGATTGAGTCTAGAAATGTCAGTAAAACTTTACTATGTAGCACCAAAGCACTTTGAAGTGTTCGCTGCTAAAACCAAGCAACACGCAGAACTTTCGTGTGGGATTAGTAATTAACAGACAGATTGTTTTCACATTTCTTTCATCTTAATAAAGTAAGCATTTTCAACCCGACCAAGGGGCTACTGATATTGCTTAACGACTGCCGTACTTCTTAAAGAGGCGTCTATGGTGTGATGTCTTTAGATCGAGGTGAGTGCGACGATACCTTTCACCTTGATAGCATTAGGCACAAAGTTGCGCTTCGTAGTACGTTTTAATGCGAGGTCCTTTGTGAGTAATAAATGGAATTGAACCACAGCAGTTGTCAAAATATTAACTAAACGGTTTTCACTCACGTGTAAATCGCGTAAGTTGTTTACGCGTTTCGGATGTTATGACATCCATCTGCAGAACGTATGTTCTGGGACCGCGGCAGCACGCAGACGCAGTTTTAATATTAATACAGCAGTTGTATTTAAATTCAACTAACATATTACTCGTTTTTTTGGGCTCAAAGAGAGCAAGAAATAGTTTTTTTTAATCTTAGGGGTTTTTAACTGAATAAAACCAATATTTCTTCTAACTAAACCAGCAAGTTATGGTAATTTCAATTACAGAAATTACTAATTAAGCTAGGTTGCCTGGAAGAGATAATAATAATAATAATAAAAACGTTTATTTGACCTTATTAGAAAGAAACAGGTAAGTATAGCAGTAGTGAACATTTAAAAATTTTACTATGAGATAGGGCTTATGACTATACAATAGTTGGTGAACTCTGGACATCAAATTAGGTCATCACCTGTGTGATGTGATAAAGCCGCCCTCTATCCCAATCTTATTCTCAAATTTTCCTTATACTTTTGTTCTCATGTAATTGGTGTACACTAAAGTACCTATTTTGATTTGAGAAATTGTTTTTCTTTATTTTATTTTAACAAGGACTGGGTTTGCTTGTAATAAGCAGACTTAAAGTATTAGGGTTGCTATTCTGAATATGTAAACATTTGCATCTATGCATCCATGGTTGTGAAAAGTACCTATGCAACTTCAGTTCTCTAAGCCACGCAAATACAGATTGCACAGCTAAAAGCATAATAAGCACATGAAGTCTGCGTACTTACTCAGAGCAAAAGTATAATCTGCAACATAATATAAATTTATTAAAAAGCTAAGCTCCACAAAAATGGTTATTTATGTTAACGTGGTTAAGCGAACAACAAAGAAATTAATAAGTTACCACGACACAAAGAGGAACCTTGCAGAGTTTTTATACCAATCTCTTTGCGCAGGATAGGTACTGTTTAACATAATTCCTTTATTTAAAAAGAAATTAAATATTCATGTACAGATTATCTTCATAGCGGGATGGTAATTGAGTAGTATTGTCTAGATTCTCTGTGGCGTACCTACGTTTCCTTTGCATTTTTATGTGGCAAATTATTTTATATCAGTTTCTTTTTTGCTATTTTTATATTATAATTAGCTTTTTTTATTTTATCGTATTTGAAAATGAATGTATCCAGATTATTTAAGGATACAATCACAAAATTTTATTCCTGTAAAATGTTTTCAGATCCCATGAAGTGACAAGTTTCTATGTCTAAAAGCTCTAAGACCATAGCCACTTAGTCAAAATGGGCAGATTTTCAATAAATTATTCATAATTGGTGGACGCCCGTGGCTTCGCTTGCATATATTTAGAATAAAAAGTAGCGACATTTCTAAGTGCTCATACTACCTAGATATAAAAAATCATGATGATCCGTTCAGCCGTTTTTGCATGATGAGAGTTTAAATAAACAGAAAAACAGACAAAATTTCTAGAAAAGGTTGTAACATGTTCTGCTATCAATTCAAAGTCTCTCCAATTTTTTTAAATTAAATATTTTCAGACTTTCTACCCTTTTCAGCTTTATTATATGTATAGATGTCTGTCAGTTAGACTTTTGTCAACTAATAACTATACCTTACTTTCGACTTTTTCTGAAAAGTACTAGGAAATTAATAAAACCTGTTCCGATGGACAGAGTAACCTAACACTCGTATATTAAGTATTTATGAAACAGGAGTGCGACCTGCAGTTATCGTTAGCGGTAAAAGTGAGATAAATAAAGAGAAACCAACTTGTCCATTAGCCAGCCCTCTCCACTTTGAAACTTTCACCAAATTGGAAACAACAAGAACTATAATTAAAATAATAAACTAAAATTAACAACAAGTTTGTATTGTGGAACCGGAATACAACATTATGGTAGTTAAAAGCTGGGAAAGGTCGGAAGTCAGAGCTTTTGACCACCTTTTGACTGACAATTTTAGTAATAAAATGATGGATGGATAGGAAAATATAAAAGGGACTTACTAATACATACTACATGCTCGTTATGTATTTTTTTTAACTAGAACGGGTTTGCACTTGGCCATTGTTTGGCTGATAGCAAGCAAAACTATGGCCTAAGATGGAGCGTGCTTACCCGATAAGAACTGATTCACTCTCGCTTTGACGTTCGCTGGATTATAGTGCGTGGGGAACAGGGAGTCTGGCAGGCAGATAATAAAAAAATAAAATAACGATGCCACTTAATTTTTGATTGACTTATTTTAGTTAACCTTTATTTAGTAAAACTTTTGTTTTTAAAAGGTTTTATCATTGCGTCAATGTACTCGTAAGTATATTATACTAATACATAAATTTATAAAGTTCATTCTACCAGCATTACAAAAGTCGCAGTAAATGATAGTGCAATATACAAGGTCTAACAGAAGAGTGTGACAATACTTATACTATACATACCTATGTATATATAGAATACAGCCCACTAGGTTTCAGAATTCTAAGGGTCATAGATTTCGAGTAATCATAAGTTGAACTTTCATTAAAACTTTAAGACTTGCAACCCTACATCTTATCATTTTGAGCTTTCATTGACTTTTGACAAAGTATAATGTAAAATCTTTTTTTCTAAAAAAGTATCTTATGTTTTCCAAAGACCAATCTCAGAACTGTCAGGAAGAGAAACCACAATGCTTCGTAAAAAGTGACAGGAACGGGACCATCCCCATGTTTATGTAATAATGTTTACAAGTTCGCGGAAATAAATTAAATTCAGACGTAATTGAATTTTTTTAAATGAAATGAGTTTATTAAAAAATAATTTAAGAACGGCATTGCGCGACATTTTTTCGAAATTAAATTATTTATGTTGGCGGAAAAAAATGTAGACAATATTGTAATAGGCGTATGTTTATACGAATTTATTTACTTGGATGACGCGAGACCTCGGATTTTGTGATTTTCAAATCCAAAAATCGACCAATCCACACCATTACTGAACCCACAAATAAGTTAAAGAACAAGTCATTAGTGTGTAGGATTGAGATTGAACCGGGGTACGTCAAATTGCAAAAGCGACGCTTTTCCGCTGAGCCACTTTCGCAGACCTACAACATTTAAATAACGTTTAATTTCTGTAAATTTAATAAAACACGACCTCACGTCAAAGTTCACTTCATAATAATCTTTTACAAGGGTTCAAGGCTACTCGGTTACGAACATTTTGTTATTGCGTTAAAATAAACCCGGACACGAAAGGGGCCTGTCTAAACATGTAAGGAAATTACGGAATGTAATCAATCATCTGTACACTCATAAATAAAGCTACGCTCGTGATCACGAACCCTTGATGATATAACTAATTGATAGCCGATATAAACAATATTTAGTTAGAATTCAAATATATGTTAATGCTGTGGTCGCCGGCTGGTGAACCAATATAGCTTTAAATAGTTAGCAAAAAAAAAATATCAGAGGATCACCTGTAGCGATATTTGTGTAAGCGACACCGTGGCTAAAGAAGTATAATACCAGCCCCCTTAGACAAGAGCCGTATTTTAGTGAGCGTACTGACGCTCGCCTAAGGAATAGAAATACCAATATATGGGAGTGACATAGCATGTCAATCGTCGCGATGTCAATCCCATACATTGCTCTTTCTATTCTATAAGTGAGCGACAATATAAAATACGGCTCTTGTCTAAGAGGGCTGTACTGGAATCAACCCATCAAATGAAGTTGCTGGAACAGAGTCTGACTGACTGATAGATATATAAACCAACGAGCCAAATTCTTTGATATGACATACGCTACTAGTGTTAGTAAAAGGTGGAGCTTAAATACAACTGTCAGCAGTATTAGTAGGGTAAAGAATGTCAGATTAAAGATACTAATTTAATAATTATGTTACAATTCAGTAATGAGTGAAAAATCACTTAAATATTTCGCAAGCTATGCGCCATCAACTTATTATCATTGCCACCAACGCATGATAAGGGGAGGGCGAAAACGTCACTTTGCTTTTACTATACTGTCATCTTCAGTGAAGAGGCGGTAAGAGACGACGGGAACTGTTGCATGGAGCTGAAAATACATGTGAAGAATGATTTGTACTATATTTGTGTACGTTAGTTTGTGTATTGAAATGAATAATGTACTTGTTTCGGATTAAGTTGAAAACTTTTGGAATGTAAGCAATATGATTTTTATTTGCATCCCGTGAGAGGGTATCGTTAAGGTGACCTGAATGGAATAAAATAATAACTAGAGAAATTAATTTTTAAAACGTATTTGGCATTATTACCCTACAAAGTACCGTTCCTACTTCTAACCGCCTTCAGAGAGCAAATAGTTTCTGGAATTTAACAAAAACTATATTTCATTTGCTATATTTCAATAAACAAGTGTGGTTTAGCGGTTCCAGTGTCTGCTTTTCATCCAGACACATCCCGGTTCGAATCCGGCCCTACAAAAATGACTTGTATTTTCAAGTTATGTGTGTAAAACATCGTGAGGAAACCGACATGTTTGAGGACTACAATATCCGATGACATGTGTTTTCCGTGGAAGGACTTGGGTGCCCACCACGATGTATCTGCCCAAGAAATCTTCCCTAACGAATTTATTCTGCGGGGGAGTCACGACCCTCAGTCATGAGGAATACGACTCAAGAGAGAGAAACATTTCATTTGAATTTTTGCTATCTTCATTATATCTAGTGTTTATTTTTTTATTTTATTTTATTTAGTTTGGTACAGTCACAGACAATTAGTTATAAAAATATATACTAAACACTTCTTAAAATAATATTTAACTAAGAGTCCAATTACGACTATACACAGCTTTGTTAAATGATAATAAACACTACATAATATTTGTTATAAACAATTTTAGTTTAAATACTACAACATAAATCGGAATAAAATAAGATTTAAGATTTCATTCATATACATCCCCCGAATGCCCTGCAAGCAGCGCCAAATAACTGCTCCATCAATCAAGTAGTCTCTTAATTAATGAAACAATCACGCGACACCACCCACAAAACTCCTGAAAGATGCATATGAATGACAAAAGATGTCTTTGTCTTTGCGAGAGTCCTCTGTAGAATATTGGATGTCATTATAAAAGGTACACATTCTATTAATGGGACTGAACTTCGAGACATTGTTATGAGCTGGCGGAAGGTAGAATAGTTTCTCCGTGCGCATTCTTTTGTTAGGTACTTTTACATTTATAAGTTCTAACAGAACGCTGCTGTACTTGCCATGAACGTGTTAAAGGTTATCTTATCCAAGTATGTCTTTCGATCGCTTCTTTCCCACTTTTGATCAGCTTAACATGAATAACATGTGAAAGGAGCATGTTACAGAAAGGTGGTCAAGGTAACTGCACAATGGCATTAAGTAGACCCATTGATGCTATACAGTTTGAATTCGTTTGATCTTGCCGAGCCTTCGGAGGGAGCTTACGATCAAACGTGCGAGATTTTTATCTGAAATTCTTTTTTTACGAGCTGACATTGCTCTAGAGGCGAACATTATCATGGTTTTTCTGACAATATAAGAATGTGGTTTGAATGGAAGTCAAACTAGGTACTTGATAAAATAATATTTTCATTCTTACTTCATACTGGATCTAACTGTTTAATTAAAAAAAATAAAATAAAAATAAATATTCCGGGACATTGCACACAGCGCCATCTAGCCCCACACTAAGCAAACGCTTGTGTCGTGGGTACTAGATAACGGATATAATACTTATATACTTTTCTTTTGTAAATACATACTTATTATACATACAAACGACCAGACACAACACAAGTAATTATACATTTTTAAAGTTACATAAATACTTGTGTCAGGCGGGAATCGAACCCGCGGCCTCTAGATTAGAAGGCAGAGCCACTACCAACTAAGCTAACAGGCCAATATATAATATTGATGATCTTTGATTTAATTATAGTTTATTATTATTTGATACGTGAATTTGGTAATGTTGTTGATATTAATGACAATAATATACCTAGGTATAAAAGAGAGAAAGGGTGTAAATAAGGTATAACAATTGTTTGATACTTTTTCATGGTTTTTAGCTTATTTAGAACTGAAGCTGAACTGATTTGATCAACGAGTGGTAATGGAGATATAATAGATTCTGTTTTGACAACTACGTCAAATTTTATCCTGGATTTACACAGGTATAGGGCACCACTTATGTTATAAGAAGTTTGCTTACATTATTTATATATCTGGTGTTGTTGGCCTTGGATAAGGCAAATTAAGGCGAGTTTTAAACAAAGTAAACCACAGACTCATCGTTTATTAATGCTCATGAGCTTTGTTGCCAGAGTTGAGGTGAAATAAGGTTAATTTAAAATGCACTGAAAAGGGAAAACAGCAAAGTGGTGGCGGAAAATCAACAGCAAGAGTTAATTTTGTATAAAGGCAACTGATATGTGGGGGAGCTTAGAGCTTATTTTAGACTAAGTGAATATTTTGTAAGTCTAACTCGGGAGTAGCTTTATTTTGTGTGAAATGTTTCTTGTGTTTTTTTGTTGTATATATTTTGACTGAGTAAAAATAAACCGGGTGGTTTTAAGCTTGTTTATTTTTGAAATATTGCAATACAGCTAACAATTCTTTCAAGCACCTCACTGGTTTCATTTTTAAGAAAATTATTATTTTTTAAAGTAAATAATA
The DNA here is from genome assembly GCA_964023185.1 of Macaria liturata. Taxonomy (NCBI): domain Eukaryota; kingdom Metazoa; phylum Arthropoda; class Insecta; order Lepidoptera; family Geometridae; genus Macaria; species Macaria liturata. The sequence goes on from OZ026825.1 coordinate 6,558,591, forward strand.
AGATAAGTCTGCATCAGCAAAACAACAATTTAGTCATTTTGTTTAGAGTGGTGAAAACACATAAGAGAGTTACGTGAGTTACAGGCATTCCTCTTATGCTAAAAAACGACCGTTCACTCACCTTGCTTTCAAAAAATGTTTTTAAAAAACACCAAAAACAAATATTTATTTTCATTTAATGAAAGGATTTGAGGGAGTTGGAAAATAAAATTCAATGGCAAAGCCCGCGGCAAAACGTTTCCAAATAAATAACTGGAAACTTTTTCAATTTCATCCCTCGATCCACAAATTGTGTTTTGCGTCTGAGTAAATCGAGAAATGAATAACAAACGGCTCCTTTATTAATCAAGGAAGGATAAAAATGTGTGGTTTTTCTTTTTGCAAGCATTACAGCTGAGTACCTCCAGTTGAATGCTGTGCGAAATTGTTTCAACTCGGGTTGGCTTTGATCTTTATTTGATTTTTACTGAGTAATTTTAGAAGATTTTTCGTGTAATCATCAACAGAATTAATTACTTTTCCAACGTGCAAACTTGTTGATATATTTTGAAATCCTGGTAGTTCTTGCATCGAAGTAAAATTCGCTAAGTTTTAATAATAATATATTTATTTTGTTACTATTTAAATCGATTTTATTGCAAAAACTACAATCAAAACCAATCTGAAAATATATCACGCATGAGTCAAAATCATAGAATCACTGTACATATTACGATATACATACATACATATATATGTGTAGGCAGTGATGAAAACAATACACGTTTAATCGCACAATCGACACTTGAATGCCCAGTGTTGCATATTCAGCAGCTATTAATTCAATTTCATCGGTTTTCACTCAGCAACTTGATTTTGGTTCATTTGTCACTTTTCACGTAACAAATTGAGGATCTTTGTTTGCCCAATTTGCGAGAGAAAGTCGTCGACAAGCGAGAGGCTACAGGAAGTAGAATAAATGCCTTTATTTAGAAAGCTTATTTAATACTAGCTTCCAGAGGCGTCAAAGTAGCCTATGTGTTATATCTTAAGTTTAATCTATCTCATAACACTAATGATTAAATTAAATTATTTTAGCTGTTTGAAGAAGTAACAATCATACAATGCACATACTCATAGACTTCAACATAAAAAAAAAAACAAGAAGTTGTTGATGATGATGTCCTAGTTAAGTCCAAGTCCAAAAATTAAGGTATATCAGTTTAGCATTTGCGATTAAACCGTTTCTTCATATTTACCTACGCAAATGTAAACCATGCTCAAAAATTGTACTTACGCCACCAGTCTGATAAACCTATAAAAAAGGCTACATTATTTGTTGGTTGTAGTTTACTAGCGATTAAATCAAGAGTACACATTTCTTATCAAGAACGTTATCCATTCATCTTTTTTACAAAGACGATTTCATAAAGAAGAACGGACTACCCTACTACTACTACTCTTTTCTTAGCGAGATTGCATAGCCAGTCTATCGGTCGCAAAAAATACCATTATTTTAACCAATCCAAACCAAGATTTTGTTAAAATATATATAAAAAAAGAGCGGATCTTAATGATATATGTACTGTGTCGTGTAGTTTATGTCAGTGCTTATCTTTTTGTTCTCGGTATCGATTCACGAAAAGCTGACATGGAGTGGATCGTGTTGATTTACAGGGTTACTATGAAACTAGTATACTATTTTTTTCTGTAACTTTAATATATTTTTTTGGTGTACAGTGCGCTGCATTACGCCTAAGATAGAGATGGCGGAAAATCATCGGCTCATTAACGGTAGTGACGACACCCATGTATGAAAAATAGTTATCTTCTTCTTATCGAATGAGAGTGGCCAACTTTGGTGTTGAGAGTTTATCAAGCCGCCTGAAGGGCCTCTAACATGGCTTAACGACTGTCGTACTAGACAAACAAACAAAATAGTTTTGAAAAATATCTCTAATATTATTATAAACGGTTGAAACACTTATAGTTATATTTATTTATAGTATTTTATTGCGTTAAAGGTATGATATTTTAATTTAAAGAAAAACATCTGGTCAATAATAAAATTCCTTATCATATTGATATTATTTTTGGGAATTGTAATGTTCATAACAATTTTAATACGATAAAAATCATTGAACCCGGTAGTCTTTCTCAGGGCAATATTTTTTTTTTATTTCACTGGTTGTAAAATAGTACAAAAGTGGTTAAAAATATAAATTGATTCGTATCTCTTGTAACCCTGTATCATGTATATTAGAGTAGGTATTATGTTGGTAATAAGCTTATCGCTTTTCGCCGGCGGCTTGCAAGCGTGTTGTCAATGATATGCGTCGATTTTGTTTTTTTTATATCTCGTGTATATAAAAATGCAACTCGAAATATTCAAATGACTTACATACTCGGTCATTGCATTGTTTATGTTTTAAAACAAACATAATTTCATAAATTATTTCAACGCAAAATATCTAACAGTTATTTAAGAAAAGTTCTGACGGAAGCGGAAATACGGTTCGAATTCTGGCGGTCGTGATTATTTTCGCTCATTTTCCAATAAAACTTTAAGTTATAGAAGAAAAGTTTTATAAAATAAAGTTGATGGTTAAATTTTCACCATGAATCATTAACACCAGTAATAATTAAGTATTAGTACAAACACGAGGTCACTTGGTGTACACGAAGGCATTAGTTGGAAAGAAATAAAGATTCTATGTATGATAAAGATTTTCAACTATAATTATGGTAAATTTTTCTAGAAAATTCTGGTGTAAAATAACGTCGTATCGGCTTGATGGTGGTGATTAATTTGAAAGTAGTAATTAGTGAACGAAAAACAATTTGACTTCTCTAACTTATAGCCTTTAAGTTTCTATGAATAAATCAACTTATGTTGATCTTATAGATTTTTATTTAAATTTCCTCCATAGTAGTTCATTATCATCCTAAGCTGATAATGTAATACTAAAAAACTTGTATTAACGTATGTTTCTACAAAATATTTTTGTCTAAAATCAAGCAGGTAGGTACAATACGAGAAGTTTTTGTTAATTTTTAAGTTAGGAGACAGGCCGAGTTAAAGTTAGTGGTTAATTATTAAATTCAGGAAGACTATGAAGCTACAAACATTTAAAAAATTGGCATGTATATACTGTTTATATAGGTATATGTACGTTTTTTATGTATTGTTAGAAATACTGCTACGTGATACTTTTCTGCAAAAGGAAATAGTAATGGATTGAGAATGAGTCTGTAAAACCCGACGATTTGTCTGTTTCATTTGTTACAAAAACAGCAGACCTTCAGACGTAGAACGAGGCATACATTTATATGATTGATGGTTTCAGCTCCTCAGTGTGATATGGGTCTTTCCTTATTTGTTGCAAAGTCGACCAAGCGACCCAAAAACCTACATATTTATATGTATGTGAATATTAATGTTGATGAAAGATTATGTCTAATGAATAAATATGGATATGTATGAGCAATACTGACCTTTATTCGGGATTGGATTACGCCTGCGATAGATTAACGTATGAAATATTATATGATGAATAATGTAACAGTTATTTTTTGGGCCTACATCTGTTGATTTGCTGTTAGGTCTAGTTTTTTATATTACCCTGGGCTTGTTTCGTCACTAGGTCAATTTAAAGCCATGAAATATGATTCTGATTTAGAAAGAAAGAAAAAAATAACATTTATTACGACAGATTTCCAGAATACACACCAAAAACAACAACAATTGCATAACGAAGCATAAAATCTGCCACATCACTGCCCCAACTCAGCAGTTTTTAGGTGTTATTTAATTGATTTAAATTATTAGTCTCTATAAATCTTCCCTAACAACATCATATTAAATAACAAAATTGTAAAACAAGTCTTAACATTACGATGGTGAAATTTATCATCATCATTATCATCAGCCCATTATTGCCTACTGCTTAGCATAGGCTTCTCTTCTAGTACGCCACTTGTCCCGGTCCTGTGCAGAATCCAGGTGCTCCCTCCTGTTTTTCTCATGTTGTCAACCTACCGCATTGGTGAATGAAATTTATAATTTTGAAAAAAGGTAGCCAAACGATGCTAATATAACGCCTAAGCTAACCTGTATCTGTGCGTATAAAAAAACAGGCTGCAGATGATGATGACACCCAAACGTTTTAAAACCCACTCCTCGATCGGTAGCCCAACTATTCATTTCGGGCTTTGCGTCAGGTATAGGGAAATGAATAAAATAAAATCCCCATCTGGCCAGACCGGGGTAAGCCGTGGCTGTTAAATATTTAACCATATCGTCCGATCTGAATCGTCTATGAGACGTATTGACAGTCGTTATCTCAGCTAACACGGTTCAACGCTTAGAATAGAGAAACGATATTGCTGTTTGTTTTGAAGCTTCTGAAACAGGGTCGATTGGTAAATTAGTGATTAGGATTCGTTGAACAGATTTGACTATTTATGTTTTATTTATCTATAGAATACTATAGCCTGTTTGTATTCTGTGTTTTTAGCTTGTCAAACCAGTTAAGTGACACTTGACGAAAGCACAAAATACTCTTACATACTCACAAACTATCGCCTGTGTAATGTTTGTGTAATGAGTCTACTTACACAGCTACACCATAAATCTAGTAAATTTACAATAAAATTGAATCTAAGTTGCAAGTTTTTTCTTAAAATTTGGATAGCCAAATAACTTTTCAAAGAACAACATCAGATTCAAATATATCGGTGTCAAAATAACAGTGTTACAGCGAATAGAACAACCAACGCACAATAAAAATGCGCAAAAAATACATCACAGTACAAATTAGAACACAATACATTCCCATCTATTCTGCAGATCTCATTTAGATCGTACGGCTATGTACTACGTATTAGGTACTATGTCATCATTAATGTCTACACACAATGTTGTAATCATGTTCCTATTATACAAACAGAGTAATCTGTTCAAACATGGGCAATATGCTCTTTGCGTATAGTAGTTACTGAGGCGATAGACATTTGAGTCTTATCTTTGACTAGCTGTGCTCGCGACTTCGTCAGCGTGGAATAGTTATTTTGGGCATTAATTCTTTCATACATATTTTTTTGATATCTTGAACCATTTTCGCAGCGCACGCAACGGAAGCCCTCAAAGATGAATAATTTTCCCCGTTTTTTCCACATTTTACATTGTGTCTTCGCTCCTATTAGTTGCAGCGTGATGTTATATAGCCTAAAGCCTTCCTCGATAAATGGTCTATTCAACACAAAAAAAATTTTTCAATTCGCACCAGCAGTACCTGAGATTAGCGCGTTCAAACAAACAAACAAACAAACTCTCCAGCTTTATAATATTAGTATAGATTTGACATATAATATAATGAGTTTGAAGCGAACATAATTTATACTTAAAAATGTCGTGGATGATGTTCAGTGGAATATGATCAATCTTGATCTCTATCTATACTTATAAGCTGAAGAGGGTAACAAATCTGAACATAGAAAGATATTAGAAACAGAACACTTTTCAGGAGTTTTAAGAATTTTTGTCAGTTTATCTGTGTGTATGTTTATATGCTTGTCTGCTTATTTGAACGCCCATAACGCAAAAACGGCTGTACGGATCATCATGATTTTTGGTATGTAGGTAGTATGAGATCTTAGAAGTGTCATAGGCTACTTTTTGTCTCAAAATAATGCAAGCGAAGCCGCGGGCGCGCTAGTTAACAATATGGCAAATGTATCCAACATTATAAAATATTCCAATATTTTATAATGTTGGATACATAGATTTGCTTTACTGTGATTTATCGGAGGTTTAGAAAAGTTATTTCTATGATGTACTGATGCACTTAAATGAGGATAGCAGAGTTACAGCAAACTCGTATCAAATTACCTCATGAAAAAGAGAACGCAGTATTTGTAGAAAGTCTGTACTCAAGTAATTTCATTTCCGTAAGTTTAAACACGAGACCGCTCTTTATGTTTCATTTCAAAATATATTTTAGCATCTCACTGGTTTAAATTTTTAACGTACTCATAGTATATCTAATGATGTTCGTTTTCACTTTACTTGAACAAGAAACAATTTTTTTTTAAATATTATTTGTGACACTATCTAGCTTTGGATGTCCTGTGTTTGGATGTGGCTGAAAGCCTTATGCATGTAACAAAAAACATCATCATCCATTATCAGCCTGTTATCGCCCACTGCTGAACATAGACCTCTCTTCTTGTACGCCACTTATGGCCAGTCATGGGTCTCCAGTCCGTTAGTGTTTTGGTCCACCTGCCGTCCTTTTTCATCGCAACGTGTCCTGCCCAACACCACTTGAGATAAAACATATAGATACATGAATTATTTATTTGTTAACATTTGTCTGCAGCACTAACCTAACCTATAATGTTAACATAGTCAATGCAATCGCTATGAACGTATATGAAAAGATATCCAGGTTTCCTTTGTATAATGAATGTGGAAACAAGCGGGCTGCTTGACCGGCAAACCGTGAGTTTTCATTCATATTCAAAAGCCTTCTTTGTACAAAGTTTTTTAGCTAGGTAAATGGGAATACCGGGCTGAAATTTAAAGCTATTCATGAATATCATTTAAAAGTTTGCCGAGCGTTTTTGCTCGGAAATCGGGAAGTAAAATTATGTCCGACTTCAATCTCGTTTCGAGTTATGGACTGCAAACTTCTAAGGTACGTCGGAGGCGTTTGGAAAACTAAAAATTTTGCAACTCGTTAACTTTGAATTGTTGACTCAGTTATTAACTTTGTCGTTCTCATTTTGTAGTATTAGCGAGATTTAATAAAAAACCTTGAGAAAAATGTCTAGGAAGATCAACAACCATAGTTTCGATTTCGATAAATGCCTCGAAACAAAACCGACCACTTATTTAAATATATTCAAAACTATGAAAACGAATTAATTATTTTAAATCTTGGTCATACGTTATTGTAGGTGAATCAAAGAACTCCATTTCTGATTAAATATTAAAGTAAGACAAAAAAATCAAAGCATAATCTTATAAAATAATTTGTAATATAATATTTTGTCATTCTTGAATGTACATAAATTTTAGCAATTATTCAAATAGTTCGCCTTAATAACTTTGTCACTACCACTACAACTGCTAAATCGTAGCTATTACACAAAATGTTAGCGCGCCCAAAATTGCACCCCAAATGTAAAATTACAGGACCTATTCTCATTTTTACATGACATAACTATGTAAAAATTACAAAAAGAAATATTTAAGTAAGGTTTTTTCACGTAGATATATGCCAAACATGTGAGCCATGCTAAGTATCTATTTTATAATTTTTTTTTTTTTAGGATAGGTACATTGTAAACGCAAAAAGAAAATTAAACATAATATGCCGGCGTAAAATAATATAAGTTACAGTTTTTAAATATGAAGTAACTGACTACTGGTTTTAGGTAGATTTTAGATATTTTTATTGCTTCACATTTTTTTTATAACTAATCTCAACCTCATATTCAAAACTAAAGCGTTTTTTTCTTTTTTATCACTTTATGTCTTTCACTGTTTTACTTGACAGAAAAACTAAAAAATACATTCTTAGAATAGGTTCTACGTTATATTCCGCTTCTATTGAGTTACTATGACTCGGCGTATTTGCTGTGTAATTAACTAAAGTATAGCCTTTTCGGCATCGAAAACTGCCCAGTAATTGCAGTGGCGACAAGATCTTTATCCACCACACCCTGCTCACTCACTTTTCTGGCCTAATGGTGAAAGGTTTTTTATGAGACAAGTGGTAAAAAATAGACCGACTGCGTGATGGTAAGCAATTGTCATTAAACGTTGGTGGTCTGCTTTAAATTGAACATATCGTTAAAGGTTAGCTTAAAAAAAGCCAACGTAACCATCTAAACACATGCTAGAAAAACTTATATACTAAAACCTGTCAACTTTGTACTTACCTCAGTTACGATAGTAAAATTTTTGTTCATTTTATTCATATTTTCTTGCTTACTTGGTTTTATTTTCGGAATAGTTTCTTCAACATTCAACATTCAATTCAACATTCCATAAATCACTGAGGTCAATAAATTCAGTTTTATTTAATGCACAAAAACTGCATAAAATGTTTCACCATTTTAAATTGAGGCTGTGGAAAAAAATAAAAAACTCACATACAATGCATTCAAAGAAAACCGGCACAAAGAGATCTGAAAGCATCTGCAACTTGTGCACAGCTTTGGATTGCAAATTGCAACAGTCATTTAACAAATTTCTTTCTTTTATTGTAAGAGTAATATTACAAACACTCGCCTGAATATTTAATAGCTTTGTTGTGATATCTTTGCTTATTATGAACTACAGATGCAACTAAATGTTGTACCACAAACTAAAAGCTATAAGCGTTAAGCTAATCATATTTTGGAGTCCATTCTGCATTAGAGTGCACATTCTCGATAAACTAACGCGATATCGGTAATCCAGTGAAACGTAGCGTCCAATCTCCAAATAGTGACTACATTATGCCGCGGCAGAGATAAACAGGCGTAGCGTTAGGTCTACGCGCTACGCCAGTCAGTACCGGCAGATCGCAGCGAGCGGACGCCCGTAGCGCCTCGTAGCCCCTGCTACGCCGACGCGTTATGTACGAGCCACAAACGGAGTGCGTCAAACGTAAACAAATAGTGATATGAGTTGTGCGTCCCCTAGATTAGTATCCCGACTGACTCTCCTCATATTAACTTTCATAGTGTCGTGCACTTTCATCGCCAGCGTCGTGTGGCTGCTGCGGAGCCGGGCCACCGCCGGCCAATATGAAAATTATTACTTGTCGAGAATTAATATAAGCGCCGTTAAAACCGACGTGAATAATAACACAGAGCCGGTGTCGGATCATTACAAAGACTTGATTAAAATAGAGATAGCGATGCGGCGCGTGGAAGAAAACAGCCGGAGATTAAAAGAGTACACCAAGTCGTTGTTGTGGGACAACAAAGACAAGTCGCTGTGGTGCGTTCTGTTTAAGGACGGCGAGAGGTCGGATAAGCCCGAAAGAGGGAAAAATAGACACATGGTAGATGAAGAATACATACGTTCGCTGAGGGAGCAGAAAATGCGAGAAGCGTTGATACATTTGAGGCATCACGGGACGCATCATAGGCGGAGACCCGACGTCCTCCCGAACATGCCCTATATCAAATAAAAATAAATGGTTTTCGCGCGAAATTAGATTGGGGCCTCGGCGATAACACACAGGTAGCCATGAAATTGCTATTAGGGGACCATTTGTTATGCAGGAAAGTGACAGCCGTAGTGCGAGACTACATTTGTGTTCCTCGGTTATGTGATAATTTGACTCGATAACGTGAATGATAATAATCTATTACCGACACGCTAACGTGGCGTTGAGAACTGAACAACAACGATGTGAGCTGGCGACGAAATAACATTTATTTGTTATAAATATTGTACTTAAACTGCCTAAGATGGAAATTATTATGTTAAACTCATTTGTTGGTAGGTATTTTACAATGTTTTAAAACATTTCCAACTTACAACATAATTTTTGAATAATTAAATTGTTTTATTTAAAAAAATTAAGTATTTTATTTTGTAGTGAGCTATGCGGTAACAATTCTTGGTCCCAATCTAAGTAAAAAATACAGAAATTGTTAATAAGTAGCTATGTAAATAATTTTGTACGATGTTACATGTAAATGTACTGCGTGTAAATACAAATTATATTTATCTTGTACAATGTAAATACCATACTTTAATAACGATGTTGACTAAGACAATATTGTTCAAACCGTACTGGAAAATGTTTAGTTTACAAATTTTAGGATATAAAAATTTAATAGCGTAATATCGACACCAATTATGTATACATGTATTTTTCTTGTTATAAAGTGTGATGTTTTTTTTATAAAACTTGAGAAATCGAAAATTGTTTGGATTCTAAAACCAGACTTGAGTCCAACGATACGAACTTCTTTCGTTCCTTTTAATGTAAAGCAGAATTTACACTAATATGTTACTATCGACCTTATTTCCGAAATTAATGTAAAAAAGTACTAACATGCTAATATACAATAATAGAAAAAAAAGAAAGAAAGAAAACATTTATTGTGACTGATTTAACAGAAAAACAAACAAGAGTAAAAAAATAGTAATAGGATTTTGTTGCTTTAAACTTTTCTAACATGAAATTTTACTTCATTTGTATTTATTTTATTATACACAAGTGAATATTTTGTTTTATTTATAATATTGACAGTAAAATTTGCGAAACCACTGATATTATATTTGTTAACCTGTTTATTTATAACGAAGTGAACTAAGATATAGATTTTATGTCCAAAGACCCAAACTTTTTATTTACTTACCTACAGCTGCAATACATAAAATACTACTGGGAATAACAAAAAGATTATAAAAAGTGAAATAAATTTCTCTCTCTCTTGAGTCGTATTCCTCATGACTGAGGGTCGTGACTCCCCCGCAGAATTAATCCGCTAGGGGAGTTTTCTTGGGCAGATACATCGTGGTGGGCGCCCAGGTCCTTCCACGGAAGACACATGTCCTCGGATATTGTAAAATTATAAATTTACCTTGTGTGTAATGTAAATTGCATGCTTGCATGTAAATTCAAGTTTTTCTGCTGACCAAACATTTTGGTTTACTTTTTTTAATACAACTTACTAATCACAGTGTAAGTTTACTATCAAGTATGTGCAAATTTGAAATTATACTTTTTATTAAATTTAATTATTTTTTGGCAATCATGTCACAATACAAATTCCGTGTAGATTAATGAATGATATTTTACAGTTACACAACATAATGTACATAAATAAATGCTTTGAAATGAAATTGTTGTATTCTTATTTGCGTTAATTAATGAATATTAGCTTTAAGTACCAAATAAATAATACTTCGTCACGTATATAATATAACTTAGATTTATAATAAATATGTATATAATTTTACAATCTATTCAATCTATATGTAGCATTCCGTTTCATATAAAACCATAAAATGGTGCATTAGCAAAATTAAGTATCATCCAATTAACATTTTTTTTTCTTTTTTTTAGACAGAATTTTAGGTACCGTCATGTTCTTTGTATATACTATTACTTTGTACATACTATACAAAGAACATGACGGCATTACCTGTGTCCATACTCTACACATATCATCAAACTTAAAATTCGAAACAAATCTATCCTTGACCGCTAATATTATAAGGACGAACGTTTATGTGTGTGTGTGTGTGTGTGTGTGTGCGTGTGCGTGTGTGTATTTATTTATGTTTGGTTCTTCTTCACGCACTAGCCGCTGAACCCATTTTGGATGGCATTTGGTATGGAGGTAGGCTAGACCTTGGATTACACATACACCACTTTTTATTCCAAATTACCGTAGACAACCGCTACGGACGATGCTTGTTTCTAAATGAAAACAGAAAATAATTTTAGTATGTATTATAGTTGCTATTGGCAACGTACAAAACTAAATGATTAAACCATAATATTTTAAAAATATTTAAATAACTTCAAATGACTAAACTCATCGCGTAAAACCTAATGTTTTAAAAAGTAGCTTTAGAATTATATTAAAGCGTACGGTAGACAAGAAGTTCAGCTGTCACTTCCCACGATTAAGTAATTTTCCGACGTTCGGAAAAATGGTGTTAAATTAATAGCCTCTGTATAAATTACTATACAATTTGATGACAGGTGAATAACCTTATCGCTGGAACTTTCTAATGAAATATATAATTTACTATTATTTGTACTAAATATATACATAGGTATACGTGTAGTTACTTAATATGTACTTGTTATATATATTTTTTCCTGGAATTGTTTATTTTAAAAAATCGGTAAAACTGCAATCCATTTATTAGATACCTACTTATTTAGTAATATTAAGACTAGCTAAGTTTGCTGGGGAGTTTACTTGTCTATGACTGTCCCTTTAGCATAGTTGGTAGTGGCTTTGCCTTCTAATCTAGGGGTGCGAGTTCAATTCCCGCATCACACAAGTAGTTATGAATTTTAAAAATTTTTAATTACTTGTGTTGAGTCTGGTCGTTTCTATGTATATTAAGTATGTATGTATGTACATATATATTTACGAAAAAAAGTATATATGTATTATATCCGTTATACAGTACCCATGTTACAAGCGTACCTAAGCTTAGAATGGAGCTAGATGGCGCTGTGTGATATGTCCTGAAATATTTATTTAGGTATTTATTTATTGCTAGTACGTCATAGTGACTGCCAAATCTCTTCCACAGAAAACGCATGTCTTTAGAATTTGTTGCCCTTAGAGTAAATATTTTTATCTTTTATTTATGACTTCCAAGCACTAGCAAAGTATATTTTCTTCAATCGCGAATTCCCTAAATTCGTGTAATAAAAGTGTTTGCTAGTGAAAAGCTTATGCTATAAGCCATTGACACTGTATATAATGCGCGTAATAACATACAGATAATCTAAAACCAGTCATTTATGTAGAAGAGAAATTGAACCAGTTACCGGTTGCTCTCTCAACAATCTATACTCTACTGAATTATAGGGTTTGTTTTTTTTTTTTTTTTGTCACATTATGTTTGGAATCCTCTGACCTCGTGGTAGCCGTTAGGCTGTGTTACGAGGCCAGAGTCATCTCCCAGTATAATATATCTAGTTTATTTATAGTTACGTTTTAGCTAGGTTACACAAACAATGCTTTTATTTTATTTCAATATCTAAGTAACTACCCTCAATTTGTGTACAAATTCAAGTGGTATGACAACAAACAGTGTAGGCAAGCAATGAAGGCACTCACTCACACACGCACAATCGTACACCTCTTGCACTTGGCTTGAAATAATAATTAATACCGTATATTATCAAAGACTAGTCAATAAAATTAAAATGGGACATAAATCTGTTTAGCCACCAATCACACTAAAATATGAATTACAACACTCAATCTAAATTGTTCACTATATACATACCTATATATGTATGTACATACCTGTTTATGAACTTATCCAAAACAGCATTTCCTCGCCATATTTGGTTAGAATTAATGTCTCACATAATATTCGTGGTCGGAATGGCAATGCCTTAGTACCCGCGCTCGTAAAGGCGTATCTAAAACTGGGTTATGGCAAATTCTTGTGTGATCTTACGTGCGAAAAGATCCTCTTTGAGGTGTACTTTGATATGTTTATTTGAATTGCAAAGAAACACATCAGTTGTATAAAGTAACTTGGAATAGCTTGGCAACCATGGAGTATATTTCAAGCGCTTGTTTTGATTTGGTTCAATGTCTATTTTGGTCTTCAGAAAGAACCTACATAGTACGTACTACTACGTAGGAAAGAACTTCAATGGCGATTTAAAAAAAAATATAAATAGTTTATTTGGTATAACGTGGATTAAAGCTGACGGTAGAATGGTAATACGGAAGGTTACTTCCGTATATTTTAAAGCAAAGGTTTATATGACGGTTTGAAAATTTGACACCACAATTCGTTCACACACGAATTAATTTATGTGAATTTATAACAATACTAGTATTCCGGCCTGCCATCCCACGGGTGAAATGTTTCAAAAATGTTCTTCTTGAGACCGTTAATTCTCAAGAAATGACTCATCTTGTTTGTACCCAAAACATTTTATATTCTTGTACCTAAAGCACTTTTATATTCTAAACACAAAGTTCCATAAAAGGTTACAGTCGCCTACATTATCATAACTGCCTACATACCTTAAAAGGATCAATTTATCAACCAAAAATGGCCGGCATTAGGGATATCCATTCCGAAGCTTTACCGTACGGGCCAAAGGGCAATGGCTCAGTAAAATCGTAATAAAATAATAAGCATTTTCGGGCAGCGAGTAGGCATTAACCTACGAATCATTGTTACTACAGAGTTGTAACTTCTTACAAATGTCGCTTCGAAAATGCTTCCACATGTCATATCTCCCCACACACTACACGTCAAACAACGCTTGGTCGTCGTTGGTTACATTCCGCTAAATGGTTAAGCCCTGTCCGCCGCGACGGCTGCAGGAGACCATCTCGTAGTAACTAAGCCAAAAAATAATTGGCTCAGTTACTCTTCTGTAGTATCAAATATTTGTAGACATTAACCCTAAAAAAGATTACGGCAAGGAAATGGAAGCCGCGACGCGCACAGACTTTTTGCAAGATTGTTAGAGGTCTAATCTTTTTTGACAGGAACTTGGAGATGGCATCCTGGGGCGAAGACTTGGAAACAATTAGCGAGGTCTTAAAGAAAAGTAAAAGACTGACTAATTAATACACTCTTTACACTTGATAGTGACAAGACTTGCCTGAAGCGATAATAGTGTGATACAAAATAATTTAAGGCTTAAGTTGAAACTGGTCACTATGAATGACCAAAATCTCATCAAAAACAGTCAGCAAATCAATAACAAATTGTTCACCAAACAAAATTATTAATTACAAAAGAAAAGGACTGTACCACCGATTACTTTATGTACTTACTTTTTCTTTGTACATATATAAAATATGTTGTACGAAATTATCGAAAAGCATTTCAATTCCAACTAATAACATAGTTCACTAACGCTTACCAAGGTTTTGATATTTGAGTTGGATAAAGTTGTTCTCTGAAACCGTCCTCAACAGATTTAATAAAGCGACCTAACCGTTTGTGGTGAAACCAAACCGTGGATATGTTTTAATTAATCGCAGAAACAGACTCCTTTGAACTACCTACCTACTACTAACTTTATGTGTGCTTGCTGCTATTTTTCTTTGCAAGCAACTAGCTTTTATTACGAAAGGCAAACATGGGTTTATTCTCATCTGAATGTTCTTGAAATATATTATTTTTGCTCGGATTATGCTTTTTCCATCGGGTTTTAAAGTAATTTTTCTGTTTACGTTTCTTCTAAGTAAATAAAGTTTTTTTTTTCAATTAATAAATACATAGGTAACAGAAACATGTTTAACAGAATACAGGGCCGAGAATATAGTATTTTTATTTGATTGATGTTTACGTTATTTAAGATAAATTTAAGGTTCAAAAATTAATGTAGTCTAATTGATTCAAGCCTGGAGATTCAAACCATGTTCAACTCCTGAAGCGGCTAGACAAGTTGTGATTGATTACGAAGCATATTGGATATTTTGACTCAATTCCTACCTTTCCTTCAATCTATATCGAACCTTTGAATAGATTTAAAACGTAGTTTTGACGAACATTTGATGGAACCGGCTCCTTTGAAAGTCATTACCATTTTTATGTTCTTTTTAGTGAAAATAACTTTATTGAAATATGTAGTTCTGAAAACAGAAATAAAATGAATAAAATCCAGGAGTACCTAATTATATAATTAAATATTCCAGGCAATTTAACGGTTCCAATCAAATTCTCAAGACTGTCAATATACAATTAACTTAACTGTGACCATAAGCGAGTGTGGCGTAGCGGTTCCAGTGTGTGCTTTTCATTCAGACGCACCCGGGTTTGAATCCGGCCCTACACCAATGACTTGTATTTTCAAGTTATGTGTGGATTTGCACTCGCTTAACGGTGAAGGAAAACATCGTGAGGAAACCGACATGTCTGAGGACCACAATATCCGAGGACATGTGTCTTCCGTGGAAGGACCTGGGCGCCCACCACGATGTATCTGCCCAAGAAAACTCCCCTAGCGGATTAATTCTGCGGGGGAGTCACGACCCTCAGTCATGAGGAATGCGACTCAAGAGAGTGACCATACGTGGAGGTATGTAATGAACTTTTCTAAAGAATAAACTTAATATGAATGAATAGTGAGTTTTAAAATATTTAC
This sequence comes from Macaria liturata, assembly GCA_964023185.1. NCBI lineage: Eukaryota > Metazoa > Arthropoda > Insecta > Lepidoptera > Geometridae > Macaria > Macaria liturata. The sequence goes on from OZ026825.1 coordinate 6,574,406, forward strand.
CATCACAAAGTAAATATCTCCCCAAAACCGGTTTGACTTAAGATGACGTTGCGATGCAGAATTATTAGGTTTCTAAAGATGTTTCAAAAGATCGATATTCCACGCTTGAGATATAACAGTTTATAACTGCGAATACTGTCGTAACATTCAGATTAGGCATGTTCACAACATCAAACGAATAATTCTTTATAATGTTGGTTTTGTGGGAACATTTTCTGTACAAGATGTTTCAAAAATAGGTAAAAACACACATAGACGTGAATTGAGTACACATGCAAGTCAATTCAATTCAATTACAAAATATCTTTATTTAAATAACAATGATTAAACTATGTACAATTACTAGTGTAAGTATTACTTCTATTTAATTAAAATAATATTTATACTGACATCGATAGCATGCAGAGGAGAAGTCCTATACGCGCCAGTGGGTCGTCAAAGGCTGAAGATGATGATAAATATTTTAACACACTAATATTATGTGGCGGAAGTTTGTGAGTGTGTTTGTTCCTTCTGCACGCTAGGCTACTCTGATTTGGGCGATAGATTATTCTCTAAAAATAATACGTAGGCTTTATTCTTGAAAAACTCGAGTAAAACTGCGAGTAACGCTGGGTCAAATTTTAATGAAAGAAATTGCCTTGAAATTTAGTGTTTACGGACTGCACAGTATTCAGAAACCTCACACATTCTCGCAAAAAGTACGTCGAATATGTGAAAATCTTGTTTAAACTTGTGGTCAGCAGTTTTGCACGGGTATACAGGTTCAATACCTTTTTATATCCTAACATGAAACAACAATGGACTGGCGCAAGCGAAGCTTTTACAGATTCTATATCCATTTTCTGATTGAGATAATTTACTTATCATGGTACTCAGTAAAAACAATTTTAGTAGAAGCTAACAAATAATATGTCAAACCTAAATAAGAGTTTTAAGACATTACCCCACTATACTACCAAACAACAACGTTGCCTTTAGCATATAGGTATATTTTCAATCTTTCGCTTATTTTATTTTTGTGACAAATGTATTTACGATATCCTGCCATCTTCTACACCATGTCAAAGCTTTTTCAGCCACCCTGTACAGCGTTTATCTCAGGTGCACCGTCCAAATTGCTAGTGAGATGCCTTCCTGCCCCAAATACGACTGTCAGACCCTTATCAAGCCTTAATTATACATTACCGTCGTTTTCATTTCGTTTCGTCGTCGCTCCGATATTGCGGTAGGATTTCTTTAGTACCAATTTTGGCAACACCGATACATGGGAAGTTGGACGCCATTTTGTTTTTCTTTTCATATGAAAACATACCTGTATGGTATTTGGTAAGCGTGTTAAACCCTAGGCTAAAGCAATGCTTAACATCGGGCTGGCTGTAGTCAAACACAAGCCCATCACGTAAAAAACTATGGTAAGTAAGTATATCTTTGATACATACGTTAAACCTTAAGATATGGTTTTTATAGTCGTTCAAATCATCTCAGAGACCCCCAGGGCTGTTTTTAAACTACTATCATCATGTTGTTTACATAATTTCTCCCGATGTGAAGATACATTACTCGAATGAGTGAACTTTGATATTTCGATGCTATTGTACTAGCTTAGATGTTGCTTATTTTTTAAAACAGTTTTTACAGAGTTCATTCAATTAAAAAGATACTGGATTCCATTGAATCTCAATATATTGAGTGACTTTAGACGTAAAAATTTATGAGAGAATAGAAATGTGAGTATGTGGAAAAGAAGTCGTTTTAAATAACAACTTCGAAAACGTAAAATTTGCTAGAAATCTGCAAACACTCGAGAAGTAATATTCATGTTCTCGTAAAATATTATGACTTTTCCTAGTTTTTGCGGAAACAGACGATTCATTTCGTGTAATTTTGAAAGTCGTAGAAAAAGCGGTAACTTTTTATGGTTACTATAATATTATTAGGGTCCTAAACCAGGACTTGTTTTCATTTAGATTATTTTGGTGAAAATAATAAAAAAAACTTGATGTCATTTTTATTAATAAGCATGTTTATTTTATTGATCTTAAAGACTGTCTTGGAAAACACAAATATTATTTTTCGTTTCTGAAATCTAAGCTATTTAAAAATAAATTATGTGGTGAAAAATAAATGTCTTACTGTACCTAATTATAATTCCTATAATTTCCAACATTAAGTTTTAATTGATTTTCTGTGGTTTTTGAAACCAATTAATTATTTATCAGACTAAAAAATTAGCTTTTGCACGCAACAATACACCTGTCTTATAAATACATACAGCAATTTAATTACTAGCCGAATCCTAATTGGAAAATGATAGTTGACGTCCCTTCGGCCTGATATTCCCGGGACAGAATATTATCACTTGCTTTAATTTATACCCTACTATAGAAACTCGAATATATCGGCTATAATTGCCCTGAAAGTTTGTATTTAAAGAGGTTAAAGAGATCCCAAAGTGAGAACCTAATAATTCGTTTCATCATGAATCAATATTGTAGGCAATTTTGATTGTTTGGTTAATTGCAAACGCATCAAATAAAATTATAAAAAATGCCAACATTTTAAGAATTTTCTTTGAGGTTTTAATAATTTAATAATATACATCCCACCAAAAAACATTCTGTAAAACACTAGCCAAGTCTCGATGGAGCTGCTTGTTTATCTCTAAAAAGTAATGAATTATACTACGACGACGTTGCATGCTCGAGATTTCTTTATTAACTATGTAGTCTCACTTCTGTATGTACTAGGCGCAAGAATTTTTTATATCATCCCTCTCTTTCCCTCTGGATTGTTCTCTCTTTTGTTTTGTGAAATAGATTTTATACGAATAGAAACCTTATGGTCTTACAATTAAAGTTTATTTTCTATAAATGGTAAATCGGGGGTGAGATCGGTCAAAAATGAAAGGCATATAGAGCAGGCTGTTGTCTTGCTTCAACAGCTTGCCAGTTTAAAAAATAATGTGTGATAAATGTCACTGTCAACTTAAGTTTTGAAATATTTAGCAATAAATAATATTATTTAATTTTATTTATTATAAATTTTACTCGACACAAAGAAATCTGAATTAATTTGTGAAATTAACACAAAATAAAATAAGTAACAAATTAATATTATATTATTTTTCACACAAGCAACATTAAATTATAATGACATTATATGACAAAAGGTGGCAGGAAAAAATAATTTCATTTGTAACTAATTTATATGTATTTTATTGTAAAAATAACAAAATGGTAAGAACTTGTAGTGTTCCGGGATGCAGAAGTGAATTTTATAGTGGCTGCAATATATCTTTCTACAGGTATGCTAAAGTTTAAGTAAGATTACATTATTGGGACTAAGGTGACCATATTTTCTCGTGCTTGAAATAATTTGTGCAATATGATATTTTTTCAGTTTACCTAAAAATGAAAACATCAAAATAAAATGGCAAAAGAACTTAAATATAACACATTACTCGTTTAGGTTAGTACATGAAATACAAGGAAAAGGATTATATTGGTGTACATAGTTTAAACCATCACATGATAGTGTAGGTAAAAAAAGTATAGGATATAGGCAACTACCTAAGTATATGCAATTCAAATATGAACTTGTAAATAAATATTGTATTTACTGCAAAATGTTTATGATTTTGATTACATTGCCTCCCTGTCAATTAACCGAATCGATACTATTATAAGTTACAAACTAAAGTGCATTATTTGTAAGTAAGTTTGTTGGTGTTTGTTACTTAACGCGTCAATAGAGCTAGGGATCATCATGACTGGCAAGCTGCAGGTAAAATAGGACCCCAAAAGAAACTGCTCCAGATTTGGTAAGAAGATGAATTGGTATATCCTATTATATAATTTATTGTCACCCTAGTTAGAAAAAGACAACTGCCTGTCATACTTCGCCTCGCTCTGCTCATATAGGATCAGCAGTAATATTTCCCTATATATTACTTCCATGACTAGGCGTCACACTTTTTATAGCTGTAAAAATAAAAACACAAAAAAAGAAAAAACTTTTTAACAAATGTCACTGTCAATGTAGCGCATGTAGCGCCGTCCTCTTGTCAAACCTCATTTATTTCTTGTGTGCGGGCGTCGCAACATCATAAATTTCGTTGGATTTTACTATTTGAATTTTTCGTGGAAAAAAGTGTTTATTTAATGTGTTCAAGTGGTAAATTAGGAAAAGGAGCATCGGAATTTTAAAATAACGTCGAAAATTCGAAGTTTGGTACAAAAACTAAGCAATTCATCAACCAGCTCAAAGGATAAAGGTTAGTGCAAAGTCTACTAACTTACCAAGCAATCTTACTGCATTTATTCATCATCGATTTTCATTTTCTTGGTACAATCTTATATATTTTATAAAACTATACCGAATAGATCGTAAATATAGATTTTTTTTCAACAAATGATATAACGATCATTTTTTGAAATACCCAAATTTTTGTCATGTAGATCGGAAACATGACTTTTCTAGCAATGTTTATGTAACGATATTTTTTCGATGTACCGACATATTTGTTGTTTTTGTTACAAATAGAATACAACAAAATATGAATTTATTTATTACCACTTTTTTACATACATTGTTCTACAGTTTATTCAATGTAAAAAGAACTAGATTTTCTGACCTAAGTATAACGGTTATTTTGTTTGTGATTCATATTTATTTGAGCACGGTTAATAACAATCTAGTCTAGTGGCATAACGTGATTATGTACAATGACTTTAAAAGTGTACTGCTTCATAGCAAATGTTCAGTTTAGTGGAATACAATACCAACATACAATAAATAAAGAGTTAGTCTAGTGGCGTAACGCGTACGTACAATGACGAAAGTGTTACTACTTTATAGCAAATAAACAATTATTAAATTGAGTGGCATACATTACCTATATTTAATGTACATTGAGGCATACTCCGTGACATTAGAGCGCAGTTGATAACGAATTAGTCTAGTGGCGTAACGTGATTACGTACAATGACTTTAAAATGTTAATGCTTATGACAAATTGTCAAATATACAGCTTATATACAGCGGCATAAGGGGAGCACGTATAACGATGATGTGACAAAGTTAGAATACTTTTCTTTCCACAATGATACTAATGATCTTTAAATTTCTGTTGTAACAAAATATGATTGCTATTACACAAGGTCACGGTCAGGAGACCCAGTGCCAGTGAATTTGAATTCACAAGTGTCAGACAACGATTACCAGATTGGATTTTTTTACAGATTTGTATAGGATGAACACGACTAAGAAGCATGTGCTGCGGTGAGGCCGAAGGCCGAGCCGAAGTGCTTGCGAAGTCTAAGTCGAAGTGAGCGAGATGCAAGGCTATTGCTGAGTGCCACCATCACTTTGACCATCAGACCTTGGAGTACCAGAAGGGATCTCGAAAACTATAAGAGATAGTGGGTTGGAGCTCGAACTAAATATGATGAGAACTGGTGGTTTGTATTGGATCATACAAAATCATCATCATCCTCAGCCAACTTTCTACTGCATTCAATCTCTATATATTTTATCCGTTTGATAGTTACTGATTTTTTACAACTTCAAGACATTTTGACTACATTTTTCATCATAATCATCTACAGCCCTAAACAAATTAGACACGAGTTATTTTAATATATATCCGACCGAGTTTAATGATTAGTTTGCGTTTCCAAATCCATATGACGATAAAGTTGCATATGACTACTGAGATCATTCAAAGTCACAGATAATCTAACAACATAATCATCCTCAGCCCACTTTTTACCGCATTTTATCTCTTTACCCTTTTTCTAGCGCCATTTTTTAAAAAATGCAATACTAATACATATGCTGAAGGCTGAGTATCACCATCACTTTGACCATCAGACCTTGGAGTACCACGAGGGATCTCGAAAACTATAAGAGATAGTGGGTGGATGCTTGAACTAAATATGATAAGAACTGCTTGCATGTTACCAATCATACAAAATCATCATCATCCTCAGCCCACTTTTTACCGTATTTTATCTCTTTACCCTTTTCTTGCGCCAATTTTTTTTTTAATGCAATACTTATACTTACAAATACTTTTTCTTAGACAAAAAATTAAAAGTCCACAAGTCCAACTTATAGGCAGGGCCGCTTTGGCGGCTCAAAATTACTAGTTAAACCTATAAGGTCCTATCGCAAAGACCAAGGTCTTATCTTTGGTTGTATATTTACATGCCATGTTAGGCATAATTTACTCACAATACCTGCTCAGAAAGCACTTTTAACACAATAAACTTGTTATAAATAAATGAAACTCACTTCAGTTTTCAGTTTATGGCTTTGAGACAACTTCACAAAATGTTATTCTAAATTTGCCGGCAGAGAAATGTCTGAAACTCCTTAAGCAGACATATTTCTTTTAGAGAAATAGGTCGATAAATTTGTAGCTCTGCGCTATTTGCGATTAAACATATATGCAGTTATTACGCAAATTTAATCCAAAATCGATTACAAGAGAAAACAATGTTTTTGAATAGATATAATCCAATACTTATTGGTATATGGTTATTTTTGTGAGTTTCTCATGTGTCTTTCTGATAAATTGGACGTGTATTGTAAAGGGAAACGAGTCAGTGGATTTTGAAATGATGCGAAGTACAACAAAGTATTATTCTACAATTGAAAGCAGCCTAAAGGCGGGCAATGTATTGTAAATAAAATCTATATAATACGGTGATCGACATCTTGAGGCATTGAGGTATACACGTGGTCAGAACAATCTGACAGTGGTTGATTAAAGAAAATTCTTTAATTTTTGTGTGACATATTATAAGACTCATAGATTAAGAGGTCGAAGCATTTAAACATAAATGTTGGGATTACTACTACTAACTTATTATTACATACATATTTGATAAATTTACTAAAATTTTAAGGTTCCTGACATTGGTTTATTTGCCACACGGCTTAAAACAAAATGGAATATAATATGGACATATGCTAGGAATGAGTTTCTGTAGCCTATAATACAGATGCATTCACAATAGACTGGAAGTTACAACTTATTATTTATACGTAATTTTCACCAACGGCATAATGATCGTTTCATTTTTGCCTAGTAAGCCATGATATCTACTTTCATGTCATTTTCACTTGGTTAGTTAATCTACTTGAGCCCAGGAATTCCATTATTATTATCGTCTATCGGACTCTTATTCCGTTTGGGCAACGGTTTACTTTAATATTTTTAATATTTTCTAACAGAAGGTATAAAGACAACCCTTTTTTTATCTAGTGCTGCTATTAATATAACAACATAGGTACTAGCTGAAAGCTCGTTTAAACAATATAATGTTACTGTTAATATATAGTGAGGACTTTGCTATAAGAAAACATAAGATATATTTTTTATTATAATACAAGTTTGAGGACTAAATCGCCCCCGTCCGTGGGAGGATACCCTGTTTTGAAACCCCACACGTGGTCCTCGGGTGGTGCAAACTAGGCGACACCGGTGGTAGGCTTCGGCCGTGGCTGGTTACCACCCATCGGACTGAGCCGCACCGCCAAGCGGCCTAGCCGTGTTCCGGTGCGTAGTCCGGTGAAACCGTTCATGGGAGTCGGGTCAGAGCAGTAGTGATGTATAGTACATACCGAGCTAGAGGCGTATCGAACCACAAGCATCGGGAGGCTAGTTATGGAGGGTAGCGGGATCCGTGGCACGGTGCACCGCTGGCCGACCGCAGGTAGATGGGGACCCAATCGAGAGCCCGCCACTCTCGTGAGGCTGTCCCGCCAACTGACGAAAAATCCCGGGGGTGCGTCATTGCGCCGGTTGGCTACCGGACGAGAGGGCGCAATGAACACCTCCGGGGGGGCACGGGCGTCCCCGCGGTCTCCAGACTAGTCCCCATTCGATGTACGTGGTTAGTTGATATGCTTCACTGGGTCCACTTCACATCACCTCACTCTACTGCCGACTTCCTACCTTTACAAAAACTCCCAATATGAGAAGCAACAGATGGAAACGTGCTCCACAGCGGTTCACTTCCCTCTCACTTAAAGTGCACCTCTCGAACATCAGAGGCCTGCACTCCAACATCGTTCCTGTCCACTATCACCTCGAGACAGAGAAGCCGCACCTGTTGTTTCTAACGGAGACCCAGATCAGATGTCCATCCGACGTGTCGTACCTTTCCTACCCAGGGTACACCCTGGAGCACAACTTTAAACCACGTGCGGGCGTATGCTTATACGCTCGCGATGACATTTGTTCTCGGCGTCTCCGTAAATTTGAGGACCCAAGCTTTTCGGTTTTATGGAACCTGGTGGACACTGGCATTGAGAAAATCCTCTATGCCTGTGTCTACCGCTCGCACACTGGAGATTCAGAGACGACCAGGCTCACTGACTACCTCAGCGAGATGGCGGATGAAGCTCAACAGGAGTACCCGTCGGCTCAACTAGTGTTACTCGGAGATTTTAATGGCCATCATCAAGATTGGCTCTATCCATACCGAGACACCGACCATGCGGGAAGAGAAACGAAGCGGCTTGCCCTTTCGTTAAATCTCACCCAACTGGTCCAGGGAGCCACTAGGGTACCAGATGTTGACTCCCACACACCTTATTGTTTAGACCTTCTGATGACAACCGATCCAGACAGATATTCGGTGACGATTTCGTCGCCCCTGGGTAAATCCGATCACTGTTTGGTGAAATCTGTATCCGTTTACTCCCCGCCTGATCCCAGCCCCAAGGGCTCGCGGCGGTTGTGGCGATACAAGTCAGCAGATTGGGATGAGATGCGGTCATTCTTTGCATCTTTCCCTTGGCAGTCAATTTGTTTTTCTTCGAGCGATCCCAGCGCCTGCGCTGTAGCTATTTCCGATGTGTTGCGTCAAGGAATGGAATACTTTATTCCATTTTCAGATGTACCATCGACAAGCACAGCTCGCCCATGGTTTGGACCTGAATGTGCGCGCGCTGAGGCGAGCAAACATCAGGCATACCTTGCATGGGTTGACGCTCGACTGCGAAAGGCTTCTGACATACGTGAAAAGAAGAAAATTTTTAACAAGACAGCCAAGTCCTGCAAGAAGGTGTTACAGAAGGCTCGGTTCGACCACATTGGCCGAATAGGGACTAAACTTGCTTCGTACCCAGCGGGTAGTAAAGCGTTTTGGTCTCTAGCCAAGGCGGTTGAAGCTAACTTCTGCCGTCCCTCGCTGCCTCCACTGCAGAAACCAGATGGGTCTTTGGCTCACACCGCCAAAGAGAAAGCAAACTTGTTTGCGTCTCTGTTTGCGGAGTCTTCGCGTCTAGATGCTGGTAGTGCGACACCTCCAGTCTTACCCGGCAGTTCGGTGGCTATGCCTGAAATCCGAATTCGCCAAATGGAGGTTCGCAGGACACTACGCAATTTGGATGTGAATAAGGCTAGTGGCCCTGATGGTAGCTTCAAGTAATGAAAAATAATGAAAACTGATATCTTTTCAGAGCCGTAGAAGTTTAATTAGGAAGGCCTCAGTGCTTTAGAGAAACCTTGGTTTTGATAAAAAGCATCGGAGATTCAACTCCAGATACAAGAAACACACATACAACAGAACAGTTACGAAAAAATCCCGGAAAAAATTCATCTTTACTGCACATAGGGGCCGTCCATTAATCACGTGATGTTTTTTTTGGCATTTTTTAACCCCCCCTCCCCCGTGGTGATACATGGTGAGGTTTAAGACTAACCCCCCCCCCCATATATATCGCGTGTATTTTAAAACCTACAAAGAATCTTAATTTTCTACTTTTATTGAAATTAAATAATACAATATTGCCTAGAGGTAAGCAGAAAAATTACAGGACTTGCAGATTGTTTTTGTTTTTCGGTTGAATATCGCGCGTTAGTCGAAAAAATAAATACACGTGATATGTTACTACACCCCCCCTCCCCCCTCGTGATCTTTCGTTTATTTGGAAGCTATGTGTATTATGCACTGATTTTGTCTAACTTCCAGTAGCTTGGTTGTAATAATTTATTCTGCGGGGGAGTCACGACCCTCAGTCATGAGGAAATACGACTCATAAAGAGAGAATTACTTTTCTACTGAACTTCCTAATTAATAATGGATCTTTCTTAAAAACCTTTTAACTCTTAACTCAAAAACTTTACATTTAATTCAATAAAAAAACCAGACATTTCAGTTTTTAATCTGAAATCGGCACCTCTAGTAAATATAATATTACTCATAATATTTCATGCAACAAAAATGCTGTTCCCTCTTGTAATTAATAACAGTCAATCATTAAAATGACAATGTTGTTATTTTTCTGCTTATTTTTTATGGAACGCTTATGATTATTTATATAAAAATTAATTTCAATATTATATTGGTACAATTTTGAAGCTGTAACAGTATAATACAAAGGTACCTACTTAATTATATTAAAATTATTTTGTTAATTCTATTGAGGTACTACAAAATTAAAATGAGTTCTACAATGCTAAGGCAGCCTAAATTTAACAAAGAACATTATTTAATTACAGTAAAATAGCGTATTTGCTTATAATTTCAAACAGCAATAAACAATTCAAACATAACTTAACCTTTACACAATAATTCTATCAATTCAAATATCTCTTATTAGGTACTCTTGTTCTTAAAGACTTATTATTAAAAGAAGACTAGAGACTAGAGAAGAAGAAGATAGATAGATAGACTTATTTTTTAAAAGCGAACAATCTTTCCTTTATGATGACTTGAAGGTGGAGAGATCCTGGAGAGAAAACGAAATGTCACTTTCATGAGCTTTAAATATCGAGAAATTTGTTGCTTACTTCAAAGATCTTTTTGGTACAGCATTTTCGTCAACAGAAAAAGAAAGGGACACATAACCCAGCCTTGGTTTAGGACCCTTTGTATTGTTAAGCTTTTTTACCTTTTTATTTTCATTGAGGTTTTCATTGATGGATACATTCACTCTTCAGATCTCAAAGTTCGATTTGCAGTTGAGTTTGAAGACACATTTGACGCTGTAGAAATCTACGTGTTCTCATTCGTCTGTTGTTATTTTCTTCTGTTAATGTTGAATCATTATTTGTAAGTGACATTTCAGCTTTTTTTGTCTTAGGATTCTTTTTGTTAGGTGTCTTAGCTTTCGATGCCTGAGGTTCATCTTTATTTTTATCATTTTTGCCAACTTTAGATGCCTCTTTAGATTGTTTGTCATCCTTAATTGTGTTTGATTTCTTGGGCCTTCCCGGACATCTTTTAATATTGTTGTTAGATTCTGTAGCCGGAGTTACTTTATTATCATTTAAAACTTTACCAGATTGTTTTTTGGTATTATTATTAATGATTATACCACCAACACTGTTAACAGTGTTTCTTTTCTTCACATATTCAGGAGCTTTCTTTTTCATTACTTGTTTTTTTACTTTCTGTGTCTTATCTTTTAGTTGTTTATTGCTTTGTTTGACTACTAGTTTAGGAGAGTGATCTTTTTTTGTTTGGTGAATTGTGGTTCACATAATGTTGATATTGTGTTTTGGTCTGTTCGATCAAATTTATTTCGCGTGGGAGCTCTGTGAGATTTAATCTTGAGAGTTGATGGATTAAACTTTTGTGTGTTATCTAAGGTAAAATTTTGTAATGTATTGGATCCAGGAGCAGGATTCTTGTGATTGAATACACTGAAGAGGCCTTGTTTTTT